>CM067082.1:1085043-1101575 GCA_034008185.1 Gorsachius magnificus
TTCTCGGGGCTGCAGTCCCGGCCGCGGAGGTGGCAGCACAGCAGCGTCTTGTGGATGGGGCGGGTGCCCGACGCTGGCAGACGGCGCCCAGGTCGTAGCTCTTGCTGGGGAAGAAGCTGGCGAGGTCGGGGGGCTGTACCCGCAGGAGGCAGGGGGCGTCCCCCCCTCCCCACCGCCAGCAGCTCCCAGCCCGGTCAGCGCAGGTCACTGGGGGCAAGCTGGGAGCGCCAGACGCGGCTGCAGCTGCAGAGGATGATGGTGGGGACGGTGAGGACACGGCTCCCCGCCTTGTCCAGCACGGTGACACGGGGGGACGCGGCGTAGTGCTGGAGCGGGTGAAGGCTGCCAGGCCGGCTGCCCCCCGCGCCCCCCACGCTCGGCCCCAGCGGCTCGGTGGCCATGGCAGCCTGGCCATCCCAGCTCTGCCGCAGCTCTGCAGGGGGATTGGGTTTCATCACGGCTCTGGGGGGACAGGGGGCTGCGTGGGGACACGTGAGCAGGGAGGTCACGAGCCAGGACGGTGATGGGGACTGGGGCTTCGCTATGGCCACAGAGTCCATCATCCGAGCCTGCCCCATGCCAGGGACCAGCACCCACAGCCAGGGACCCCAGAGCCCCCAGGGACCGACCCACTACCCCAGGGACCCCAGAGCCCCCAGGGACCGCACCCACAGCCATGGACCCCAGGGACCCCAGAGCCCCCAGGGACCAGCACCCACAGCCAGAGACCCCAGAGCCCCCAGGGACCTGCACCCACAGCCATGGACCCCAGGGACCCCGGAGCCCCCAGGGACCTGCACCCACAGCCATGGACCCCAGGGACCCCGAGCCCCCAGGGACCAAGCCTGGGCCACCCCCCGAGCACCCTGGTCCCCTTCCCCCCCCCAGGTATGGGCACTTCCCCCCCCAGCGCAGCCCATGGACCCCCGCCCCAGGAGGGGCTGCTCCAGGCACAGGGCGAGGGGCAGGGGGGCTGCAGCCAGAGCCCCCCCAGTCCCATCACTGGCCCAGGGGCCCGCCGTACGGCCCAGGGGCCCGGGCCCCCCCCCTCTGTGGGGTGTCCCCCCACCTCGGGTGGGGGCCCCCGTCCTGGGGGGGGGGGGGCGCTGCTGTGGTAACGGGCTGCTCCCAAAGAGGGGAGCCGTTGCCATGGCAACACGCTGCCCAAGGAGGAAGGGGGGGGCGGCTGCCATGGCAACGGCTGCCCGGCTCGGGGATGTGCTGGGGCCCGGCGGCTGGGGGGGGCTTCGGTGGGGGGAGCGGGACGGGGACAGGGACAGGGCCCTGGCACTGCCAGCCCTCCTGGTCCCCGCACTTGAGGTGACCCCCCCCAGCCCCCCCAGCCCTGCACCCCAGGAGCCCCGGTCCCCACACCCAGCACCCTCCTGGCCCCATGTCCTGCGGCCGTGCCGGCCCTGGTGGGGGGCAAGAGGGGAGGGCACAGACCCAGCCCAGCCAGCCCTGGTGGGGGGCAACAGGGGAGGGCACAGACCCAGCCCAGCCAGCCCCAGTGGGGGCAAGGGGGAGGGCACAGACCCCCCAGCCAGCCCCGGTGGGGGGCAACGGGGGAGGGCACAGACCCAGCCCAGCCAGCCCCGGTGGGGGGCAACGGGGGAGGGCACAGACCCAGCCCAGCCAGCCCCGGTGGGGGGCAACGGGGGAGGGCACAGACCCAGCCCAGCCAGCCCCGGTGGGGGGCAACGGGGGAGGGAACAGACCCAGCCCAGGCCAGCCCTGGTGGGGGGCAACGGGGGGGGAACAGACCCAGCCCGGCCGGCCCCGGCGGGGGGCAAGGGGGGGGCACAGACCCAGCCTGGCTGGCCTTTGCTGTGGGCACTCGCCAGGTGCCCAGGGGTCCTGGGGCCCGGGGGGCCGGGCCCGGCCGCACTGCGCCCAGGGCGGGGGATCGTGCCCCGTGCCCGAGCCCCGGCATTAGCGCTGTATTTTTAGCCGGCAAAGCTGCCGCGGGCACAGCCCAAGCCGGGGCTAAGCCGGCCTGAGCCAGGGCAGGGTGGCCCCACAGGGTGGCTGCGGGGGCCGCGGCGGCGGGTGCTCAGGCAGAAGTTTCTCGCCGCGTGTCGGAGACGTGGCGGCAGCGGGGCTGGTCGTGCGGCGCACGTGGGCAGAGCCCGGCGCTCCCGGACGCGGGCCCCGGGGCAGCGGGAGCAGCGCAGCACGCGTGTGTCCCCCAGGACCCTCGGCACAGGAACGGAGATGGGCACCCGTGCTCCCCTGGGGCAGGCACCGGCCCCACACACCGGCAGCACACCGGGGCCGGGGCCGGCTTCCAGGCTCCCCCCCCCCGCAGCCCTCGACCCCGGGGGGTCCCCTGGCCCTGCCCACCGGGCACCGGCAGAGCTGCGCTGGCCAAGGGCGTGGGGGGCGCAGAGCTGCCAAAAGGGATTGTGCTCCTCAGTTCCCAAGGAAAATTAATTGTGCACGCTACGAGGTTTAAGCCGATGGTAATTGCTGTTGTGATAGCGCGGCTGAGCCCACGGGGACAGCGACGGCGACCGAGCAGAGCCACACACGGCTGGCACAGGCTCCCACAGCACGCTGCTCCCCCGGTGCTGCCGCAGCACAAAGGATGCGCCTGCCCTGCCCATGCCACCAGCCCTGCCTGTCCTGCCTGTGCCACCAGCCCTACCCTGTGCCACCGGCCCTGCCTGTGCCACCAGCTCTGCCTGCCCTGCCTGTGCCACCAGTCCTGCCCCATGCCACCAGCCCTGCCCACCCTGCCCGTGCCACCAGCCCTACCCTGTGCTGCCAGCCTTGCCCGTGCCACCGGCCCTGCCTGTCCTGCCTGTGCCACCAGCCCTGCCCATCTACCTGTGCCACCAGCCTTGTCCTGTGCCACCAGCCCTGCCCATCTGCCTGTGCCACCGTCTCTGCCCGTCCCCCCCGTGCAGGCACTGCCCCAGATGGGTCTCGCAGGACCCGGCACAGGCTGCCCATGCCCAAGGTTTGCTGGGAGTCCCCGTGCCCACCCGGGGCTGCACGGGGCAGGGAGGGCACCTCCTCCCGCAGCTGCCTCGCTGCCCACGGACATGGCAGCCCTGCGCCCCCGCCACGCTCCGGCAGCCGCCCGCACCCTGCACGTCACCCGGGGGTCAGCGCACAGCCCGGGGGATGCATCTCAGCACCGGGCCGGCTACTGGGGCACGGCTGGTGGGGTGGGAGAGCGGGGGGTGCTGGGGCAGCGCCGGGGCTGGGTGCCCACAGGGGGAGGGCCCCCGGGTACCCCAGCCCCCAGCCTGGCTGTGCGGAGGCGCCGCGGGCGTGGGAGCCTGTGTGCAAACACAGCCGGGGGAAGCGCCTGCGGTGTGCTGCTGCTGGGCGGCATCTGGGGCCAGCACCGAGGGAGCGGGGCCGTGGGCCATACCCGCTGGCACCCCATACGCACTGGCACCCCGCGCCCGAGCGGCTGTGTGCAGGCAGAGCCGCCCAGCCCGGCGCAGGGCCCCCGGCACAGCATGGCTCCAGCCTGGGAGCCATTCCCAGCCGCCTGGCACCCCCACGGCGAGCACAGGGTGGGGGCACCCAGGCTGGCACCCAGCCTGCCACAGCACCTGGGATGGCGGGCGTGGGCTGAGACGCCGCGGGCGGTGGGACACGCCAGTGGGACGCTGCGGGTCGGGAGAAGGGGCTCGCCCCAGGGTGCTGCAGCATGCCAGAGCCCGACCCCGGCGGGGTTGCCCACAGCCGTCTGCGGTCCCTGGGGGCACGCAGCCACCCCATCCCCGACGGCACCCTCTCCTCCAGCCGGGCGCCTGTGCGCACCCCGAGGCCGGCACTCACCACGGTGAAGTTGCGGGCGGTGCAGTTGGCGCCGCGGAAGGAGCACTGCAGCAGCATGTCGGCCAGGTCATGGCCGGTGCGGTTGTAGAACTCGGCCATGCTGAAGGGCTTCGCCTTGAAGTTCTTGAAGTTGGCCTTGTCGCGCAGGGCGGCCAGGACGTGGGGCTCGGCCAGCTGCGGGTTGCTGATCTCGTAGCGGTCGTTGAGCAGCGCCAGCAGCTCGCCCACGTGGTACATGTCGTTGCGGGTGATCTTGGAGAAGCGAAACTCGTTGAGGTTGCAGATGGTGATGGCCGGGAAGGTGAGGTTGTGGGCAGCCACCTCGTCCAGCTTGGTGACGTGGGGGTAGGTGAGGAAGTAGGCGACGCGCTCGGCGCAGACCAGCAGCAGCAGCCCCAGCGAGCCCAGGAAGAAGGCGCCCCACAGCACGCGGCGCAGCGACACGGCCCCGTAGGCGAAGACGTGGCTGATGCCGTGCAGCGAGGAGCTGTGGGCAAAAGCCCGCAGGCTGGAGAGCCCCTCGCCCTCCCCGCTGCCCTCCGAGCCCACCCTCATCCTGCCGCCGTTCCCCGCGCCCCCCCTCAGCCGCCCCCCCCCCCGGGCCCGGCTGCTGCGGGGGGCACCGGCCGCTCCGGTCCCCCCCCCCCCCCACCGCTGCCTGGCGCCGCGGCCGCGGGCAGCCGCTGCCTTTTGCGGCCGCCCCCCGCCCCCGCCCCCCCGGCTCCACCCGACACCGCCCCCCCCGGGCGGGGGCCCGCCGGGGACCCGCTCCGCAGGCAGCGGTGCCGTAAGGGGGGGGGGGGGGCGGGGAGGTGTCCCCGCGGGGCCATGATCCCCCAAGCCCCACCGTGGTGGCCCCGGGACACAGGGAGTGACATCGCGAGGGGGAGCGACACAGGCAGAGCCACCGCTCCCCGGCCCCCCGGGGGCCCCCACCCGGCGGTGACACAGGGGGGTCCCTCCGCCCCGGGTGTGACACAGGGGGTCCCCCACATGGGTATATGTGTGTGTGTGTGTGTGTGTGTCCCCCTCCATGACACGGCCACCCCCGCGGGCTGCGGAGCCGCAGCCGCCCGGCCCCGGGCCTGTGGGGGCAGGGAGAGGCGGTGTCACCCCCCTCCAGCCCCGCCCCAAACAAACGTCACCCCCGAGGCCCCGCCCCCCGGGTGGGGGGGGGGCCTTCCCCCCCCCGCCGGCCCGGGGGGCCCCCCCCCCCCCACCCACCCAGACAGAGCCCCCACAGCCGCTCCCATCCCCCGTTTATTGGGGAGCAGAGGGGGGGGCACCCCAGGCGCAGGCGCCCCCCACCCCCTGCTCAGGATCGGTCCTTGCTCTGGCGGCGGATGAGCTCGGCGTAGAGACCCCCCCGCTGCACCAGTTCCTCGTGGGTCCCGGCCTGTGGAGGGGACAGGGGAGATGGCGTCGGTGTCACCCCTGCGGCTGCGACCCACCCCCCGCCGGCACTGCTCACCTCGGCCACGCGGCCCTGAGCCAGCACCACGATGAGGTCGGCCCCCCGGATGGTGCTGAGGCGGTGGGCGATGAGCAGCACCGTGCGGCCCGCCACGGCGCGGTCCAGCGCCTCCTGCACCGCCTTCTCCGCCTGGGCGTCCAGCGCGCTCGTGGCCTCGTCCAGGATGAGGATGGCAGGGTCCTTCAGCAGAGCCCGGGCGATGGCGATGCGCTGCTTCTGACCCCCGTCCGCGCTCCCCCCCACCCCCCCCCACCCCAGCATGTCCCGCGCTGCCGCCAGGCTTGGCCCCCCACCGCACCCCGGAGCCCGGCACGTACCCACGACGGTGTCGTAGCCATCAGGGAAGCTGCGGATGAAGCCGTCGGCGTTGGCGAGCTGGGCGGCGGCGTACACCTCTGCGTCAGAGGCTCCCGGCTTCCCAAAGCGGATGTTCTCCATGATGGTTGTGCCGAAGAGCACCGGCTCCTGGGGCAGCGTCCGGCCCCTCAGCACCGAGCCCCGGACGGGGGGCACCTCCCTCCCCTCCCCCGGGGATGGCGGGGGCTCGGGGGCTTCCCATCCCGCGCCCGGGGGAAGCGCCCCACGGCACCCCTGCGCCCCACGGCAGCCCCGAACCTGGCTGATGAAGCCGATGACCTGCCCGCGCAGCCAGGAGGGGTCCAGGGAGGAGATGTCGTGGCCGTCCAGGGTGATGGTGCCCTGCGTGGGCTCGTAGAACCGCTCCAGCAGCGCCGCCACCGTCGACTTCCCTGGGGAGGGGCAGCCCTGAGCCCCGCGGCACCGCCACCCCGTGCCCCTCAGCCGCGGGCCCCAGCCTTGCACAGAGGTGCCAGGCAGGCCGGAGGCGCAGCGGCCGGTTCCCGGCGCCGGTGGCCGCTGGGCAGAGCGCCGAGCCGCAGGAGGACGCGCCCGGGGACCGGCAAGGGACTGCGCTGGCACCCCTGGGGAGGCCAGGCTGGCTCCTGCCCCCCCAGCTGGGATGCGCTGGCCAGGGAGTGGGGGGCTCCTGCGGACGGGGTGCGGGGCGGGTGGGGTAGCTGCGGGGAGAGGAGCGCGGGGGCTGCGGGAGCACGGTGCCGGCCCCCAGCCCACGCGGCGGCTGGGGGGGGGGGGGGCGGCTCACCGAAGGAGACGCGGTGGAAGCAGATGCGGCCGAGCAGGGAGTGGCTGGGGATGGAGCTCCCGCCCCGCAGCGCCACGCGGGGCTCCAGCGTCAGCAGCTCGAAGACGCGCGCGCCGGCGCTCAGACCCCGCACCACCTGCGGGGACGGCGGCGGGAGCACCCCCTGGACCCCCAACCCCTGCCCCCCCAGCCCCGGGGGGCCGGCGGCAGCCCCCGCCCCACCTACCTGCCCGAGCAGGATGGAGATGTTGGCCATGGACCTGCCGGCGCAGAAGGGGAGAGGCCGAGCTCAGGGCTGCGCCGTGGGCAGGCTGCGGCACGCCGGGGGTGCCGGGGGTGCGGGGGGAGGCACCGCACCGGGCCGGGCCCTGACCTTTGCACCGTCTGCGAGGCCACCAGGAAGGACATGAGGTCGCCCGGCGAGAGCTCGTCCCCGGCCATCAGGGAGCCACCCACAAAGATGGTCCCCAGGACGATGCCTGTGGGGCACGGGGCAGAGGTGGGACGTGGGCACCCTGGCACTGGCAGGGTCCTGCCCCACAGCACCGCCGGGTCCTGCCCCACGGCACCCACTCACCGTTGAGCGCCAGGTTGGAGAGCCCCTGGAAGGCGGCGATGCCCAGCCCCAGCCGCTCGCTCAGCCAGCCGGCGTGGTCCACCTCGGCGCAGTACAGCCTGCAGGCAGGGACGGGGCTGACGCCGCCCCGGCCCCCGCCCCCGCCGCCCCCCGCCAGGCGAGAGCCCCCGCTGCCCCCTTACCCCGCCTGCCGGTCCTCCATGGCGAAGGCACGCACGGTCCGGACGTTGCCCAGCACCTCGTCTGCCACCACGGTGGCCTTGGCCACCTGCGGGGAGAGGGACAGGGAGGGGGGGCCGGCATGGGACACCCCCTGCTCTGGCCCCGTAGGGACAGTGGGGTCCCTTGGGGGTGGGGGGGTGGCAGAGCTGGGGGGGCGAGCATGGGGTTACCTGCTCCTGCGCCCGGCGGGAGAGGCTGCGGAGGATGGCACCGATGAGGGCACCGACGCCCACCAGCGCCGGCAGTGCCACGAGCAGGAGGCCGGTCAGCTTGGGCGACAGCAGGTAGAGCGAGACGAAGCAGCCCGCCGTCTGCGTGCCGCTGCGCAGGCCCTGGGGGCGGCGGGGAGGGGTGGGTGCCGGGGGCTGGGGGGGGGCGGAGGGGGGGGCGAGGGGTGCCGCCGGCCGCCGGCCTCACCTGGGAGATGGCCAGCTTGAAGGAGGACTTGAACTCCTGGATGTCGGCCGTCAGCCGGTTCACCAGCTGCCCTGTCCGGTTGGCGTCGAAGAACGCCACGTCCTGCCTGCCGGGGGGGGAGCGGCAGTGGGGCCGGGGGACCCCCACACCCCCCCCACCCCATCCCCGCACCCCCCGCCGCCCCGCGGGGCGTTATACCGGAGCAGGGAGACGAAGAGCGCCTTGCGCATGCTGCCCGCCACCCGCTCGCCGACCCGCGCCAGCAGCGCGATGTACCCGAAGGTCAGCAGCCCCTGCGGAGGAGAGGGGCTGGGGGGAGGGCGCGGGGCGGGGGGGGAGGCAGCCCCCCGGGGCCCCTTGCCTGGCTCGGGGTGCCGGCACCCACCTGCAGGCAGTAGACGGCGAGCAGGCGCAGGGCTGGGCGCCGGGCCTCCTGCAGGTCCCCGGTGATGCGGCCGCGGGCGCAGCGGGCCACCACGTTCACCAGCTGCCCCAGCAGCACCGGGATGCGGACGTTGAGCAGGGCTGCGCCCAGCGCCAGCTGTGGGGACGGCGGGCGTCAATGCCATGGCACGGGGACGGCGGGCGTCACACCGCGGCACAGGGACGGCGGGCGACAGCACCGCGGCACAGGGACGGCGGGAACGAGGGGGACCCTGCTCACCACCACGGCCGCCGAGAGGGCCGGGGGCCGCCGGGGCGGGGGGGGGGGGACGGCGGGGGGGGCCCCGGGGCCGCCCAGCAAGCCGAGCGCTACGCAGGCCGTGGCCGGGCCGGCCAGGAGCAGGCAGCGTGGGGCTGGTGGTGGGGGCCGGGGGGGCGGCGAGGGGGGCCAGCGAGCCCCAGGCGTCCCCCCCCATACCTGAAACTGGGGGGACGGGTGAGTGCGGGGCGCCTGAACCAGGGGCCAGCCCTGGGGACACGGCGGGACCCAGGGGCCACCCCCCCCGCCCCGGTGCCCCCCCGACCTGCCCCCACTGAGCGTCTGCACCCAGACCCCTCCGCTCCCCCCCGGTCCCCCCAGCGCCCCCACACCAGCCCCCACTGCCCCCCCCCCCCCCCCCCACCGCCCCGCCCGCAGGTCCCCGGCCCGGGGCTCCCCGGTACCTGGCCCCGGGGCGGGGGGGGGCGGCCGCGCACAGCGGGGACCGAGCGGGCCCGGACCGAGCGCCGGCGCCCGCACCAGCAGCAGCGCAGGCGGCGGGGGGGGGGGCCGGGGCGGGGGGGGCGGTACCGGGGCGGGGGGGGGGAGGTCCCGGGGCGGCACCGGGGCGGGGGGGGGCGGTACCGGGGCGGGGGGGGCGGTACCGGGGCGGGGGGGGCGGTACCGGGGCGGGAGGGGGCGGCACCGGGGCGGGACCGGGGCGGCGGGCGGAGCCCCAGCACCGCGGCCCGGGCCCTGCGCCGGCCCCGACGCGCACCGGCCCCGCACCGCCCCCCCCCCCGGGCCCCGCACCCCCGTCCCTCCCCGGAGCCGCCTCCAGCACCCCGGGGCCGCCGGGGCCCTCGCTCCTCCCCGGGCCCTGCACCGGGACCCCCCGCTCCCCCCCCGGGACCCCCGGGACCCCGCCCCGCTCCCGCCTTACCCGCGCTCGGACCCCGCCCCCCACGGCGGGGGACCCCCCCCCAGACCCCCGCCCGGTGCCGGTGCGGCCATGCCCGGCGGCGGGACGCGGTCCCGGTCCCGGTCCCGGGGCGGGTGCGGGGCCAGGTGAGATCCCGGCACCGGGGACACCGGGACCGCGCCAGCGCAGAGCCAAGAGGTGAGCGGGGACGGGGACAGCGGGGGGCACCGGGGACGGGGGCACCAGGGATGGGGGCACCGGGGTCACCAGGGGAGGGGGGGGCCCCCAGCGTGGCCCCGAGCAGTCACGGTGCCCGGACCCCCCGGTCTCGGCGCGGGGCGCCGCCCGGGGCCCCCCACGCCCACGCCTGGCCTGGCCAGGGGGCACGGGGACACCGGCTGCCGGTGCTCACCCGGGGCAGATGTGTCCCCACGCCTGTCCCCACAGGGTCATCAGGGTGCCCGTGTCACTACGGGGGGGGGGGGCCAGGTGACACCGCGGGGCCATCGAGGTGCCGGTGTCTGTGTGCGGGGCTGTCCCCATGGGGGCGTCCCCACAGCGTGGCTGTGTCTCTGTGGGGTGTGTGTCACCACGCTACGTGTCACTTCGGGGTGTGTCCCCTGGGGCTATGCTGGGGTACACGGGGGACCAGCGTATTGGGGGGTTCCCGGGCTGCCCTGCCCCAGCACAGGGGTCCCTCCACCAGCCCTCAGCCCCCCCAGCTGTTTACGCCGCCCCAGCTATTTTTGGGCACCCCAGCCTCACGGGTATTTTTGGCCACCCGGTGCGGGGCACGTGGGGGAAGGGCCGCACCGGCGTCACCAGCGGGCGATGGCCGGGGACACCCGATCCCGATCCTGGGGGACGCAGTGGCTCTGTCCCCAACGGGGAGTTGCACAAGGCCGGGGGTCAGCGCAGGGACAGTGTGTCCGGTGGTGCCCGGGTCTCTGCTGGCCGCGGCCGCGTCCGTCCTGCTGAATCACCGCCCCGGGGCCCGGGGCTCCCTCGTGCCCACGGCCTCGCCGCACCGGCCCCGGTGCCGTGAGTCAGGCCTGGCCGTGCCGCGGTAGGGTGGGGCTGGACGGCATCACCTGCGGCCACTGGCCCGGCCGGGCACTGGCACTGGCCACGGGAGGGGACGCTGGTGACGTGCGGGGCTGTGGGAGCACCGACTGGCAGCGGTAAGGGGAGGGCAGCGGGGGCTGGATGGAGGGTCCTGTCCTGCCCCAGGGGGTGGGGGTCCCATCCTGCGCAGGGATGGGGTCCTGTCTTCCAGGCTGGGTCCCCTGTCGACTGGGCATCCGCCAGCAGGGGGGTCCGTCTCCCCAGCGGTCCCTCCCCTGGGGGTGCTGCCCTTCCCCAGGGGGCTGGGGGTCCCAAACTGCCCCAAGGGAACTGGGGCTCCTGCCTGGCCCTCCTGCCCCGGGGACCTGCCCTGCCCCAAAGGGGTTGGGGTCCTGTCCTCCCCGGGGGGGGCCGCCCGAGCTCCGTCCTGTGCCCCCACTGCTGTCCTGGCTCTGGGCTGCTCCGTGGGGACAGGGGTCCTTGGGGAGGGGGGTCCATGGGGTGGGTGTACATGGGGAGGGGGTTCCATGGGGAGCGGCCAGGGGCGGGGGGGGGGTGGGGTGAGGCGGGGGTCTCTGCTGGACTGGGCAGGGGTCTCTCCCGGGGAGCTCTGGCCCCACAGAGGGGGCACGGCCGGGCACTGGCGGCGATGCGGGCGGCGGGACGGGCTGGGCGGCGTGCGTGGGGCGGCTCTGCCCGGGGCTGCGGTGGCGGTGCGGGAAGCCACCTCAGGCCGCCCGAATTTGGGGCACGCGGGTGGCTCTGCGTGACCTCGCCGGCATTTCCGGCTCCCGGCCGCGGGGCAAACAGCTCAGCACGGCTCAGCACGGCTCGGCACGGCATCCCCGTGCCCCACGGCTGGGCTCTGGCTGCCCCACGGCCCTGGGGCGGGGGGGGGGGTTCCACCCCCCTGGGCACCCCTGTGGCCAGGGCCCGTGCCAGGCGGGGGTCCCTGGGCCGTGGTGGCGGGTGCCGACGGGCGTCCCTGGCAGGCGATGGCGGCGCAGGGCGAGTACCGGCGCCTGGAGGACTTCGAGGCACCCCCCGGCGGGAGGAGCTGCTGGTGCACGTCACCGAGGGGCTGCAAGGTAGCGGGGGCGAGACCCTGCCAGGGGGGCGGGGGGGCCCGGGGGGGGGGGGGGGGGGGGGGGCAGGCAGCCTGCCCTAGTGTGCCTGCGGGGGGGGCCCGGGCGCCCCCCGCCCTCCGGGCGGTCATGGGGGGGTTCTGCGGGTGCCAGACAGGGGTGCCCCGTGGCTGGGGGGGGCCCTGCCACAGCCCTGGCTCAGCCCCCGCTGTTTTTCTCTCCTCACCAGACTCCTGGCACCACATCAAGAACCTGGATAATTTCTTCACCAAGATATCCTTGCAGGGCCCCTGCCTGGCCGCTGCCCAGCCCTGCCCGCGGCAGGGGCGGGGGGGGGACCCCGGTGCCAAAGGGGAGCGGGGGGGGGGGGCCAGCACCACGAGCGCTCGCTCCTTAACGCCCCCCAACATCTACCACTTCCACCAGAAGAACGGCTTCGCCTGCATGATGCTCTCCGACCTCTTCGAGCTGGTGTAAGTGCCCCCGTGTGCCATGCCGTGCCACGCCACGCCGTGCCGTGCCGCGCTGCACCATGCCGCGCTGTGCCATGCCGTGCTGTGCCGTGGCGGCCGCGGGGCGAGGGTCTGTGCTGACCCCCCGCCGCCCCCAGGCAGTTCCTGTTCGTCGTCACCTTCACCACCTTCCTGCTGTGCTGTGTCGAGTACGACGTCCTCTTCGCCAACCGGCCGCTCAACCACAGCCACGCCGGGGGGGTGGCCCCTGACCGTGGCAAGGTGACGCTGCCTGACGCCATCCTGCCCGCCCCGCAGTGCGCCCAGAGGTGAGGAGGGGGCCGGGAGCCGCCGGCACGGCCCCACAGGGGTCCCAGCGCCACCGCGCCCCCGCCTGACAGCTATCCCCCGCCAGGATCCGGGCCAGCGGCTGGATCATCTTCCTGCTGGTGATGGCGGCCGTCTTCTGGCTGTACCGGCTGGTGAAGGTGCTCTGCAGCCTGCTCAGCTACTGGGAGATCCGCACCTTCTACATCAAGGCCCTCAACATCCCCTCGGTGAGCGGCACCGCTGGGAGGGGGCTGGTGGGGCCGGGGCTGGACATGCTGAGCCGTGCCATGCTGTGCCAAGCCGTGCCAAGCCGTGCCGAGCTGTGCCATGCCGTGCCAAGCTGTGCCGAGCCGTGCCGTGCCGTGCCCAGCCGTGCCATGCCATGCTGCACCCTGCTGTGCCCTGCTGCCGGGCCAAGCCATGCCATGTCAAGCCATGCCATGCCATGCTGTGCTGTGCTAAGCCATGCCATGCTGTGCTGTGCCGTGCTGTGCCGCGCCGCGCTGTGCCGTGCCGCACCGTGCCGGCAGACTGGGGCTTGGCAGCGGAGGCCCGCACCGCGGAGCGATGTGCGTGCACAAGCGGGAGCTGACGGAGCTGGACATCTACCACCGCATCCTGCGCTTCAAGAACTACACGGTGGCCATGGTCAACAAGTCGCTGCTGCCCGTCCGCTTCCGCTTGCCGCTGCTGGGCCCCGTCGTCTTCCTCACCCAAGGGCTCAAGTACAACCTGGAGCTGCTCCTCTTCTGGGGCCCCGGCTCCCTCTTCCAGAACAAGTGGAGCCTGCGGCCGCAGTGCAAGCGGGCGGGCGCCCGGCGGGAGCTGGCCCGGCGGCTGGCGCGTGCCATGGTGCTGCTGGGGGTGGCCAACCTGCTGCTCTGCCCCTGCGTACGCCGAGGTGATCAAGCGGGAGCCGGGCAGCCTGGGCGCCCGCCGCTGGTCCCTCTACGGCCGCCACTACCTGCGTCACTTCAACGAGCTCAACCACGAGCTGCAGGCGCGGCTGAGCCGCGGCTACAAGCCGGCCACCAAGTACATGAACTCCTTCACCAGCCCGCTGCTCACCGTGCTGGCCAAGAACGTCGGCTTCTTCGCCGGCTCCATCCTGGCCGTGCTCATCGCCCTGACCGTCTACGACGAGGACGTCCTGGCAGTGCAGCACATCCTCACCGCCGCCACGCTGCTGGGGCTGGTGGTCACCCTGGCCAGGTGGGCACGCGGCGCCGGGCCAGGCTGTGCTGGCGGTGGGCATGGCGGGAGGTGGGGTTGCCGGGCGGGAGGTGGGACACCTGCCCCCTGCCCGCAGGTCCTTCATCCCCGACGAGCACGCGGTGTGGTGCCCGGAGCAGCTCCTGCAGCGCGTCCTGGCCCACGTCCACTACATGCCCGACCACTGGCAGGGCAGCGCTGGCCGGGCGGAGACGCGCGGCGAGATGGCGCAGCTCTTCCAGTACAAGGCGGTGAGCGCGGGCAGGGCCAGCCGGGTGGGCAGTGGGACCCCCCCCAACACACACCCCCCCTGACGCCCCCCACCCTGTCGCCCGCAGGTCTTCATCCTGGAGGAGCTGCTGAGCCCCATCCTCACCCCCCTCATCCTCATCTTCGCCCTGCCCCCCGCGCCCTCGACATCGTCGACTTCTTCCGCAACTTCACAGTGGAGGTGGTGGGGGTGGGCGACATCTGCTCCTTCGCCCAGCTCGACGTCCGCAACCACGGCAATCCCCAGGTTGGGGGGGGGGTGTTCCGGTGGGGTTGGGGGGGGGGTCCCGTGCGCAGCCCCGCTCACCCCCCCTGCCCTGCAGTGGCTGTCGGCCGGGCAGACGGAGGCGTCCGTGTACCAGCAAGCGGAGAACGGGAAGACGGAGCTGTCGCTGATGCGCTTCGCCATCACCAACCCGCGCTGGCAGCCGCCGCCGCCCAGCGAGCTCTTCCTCAGCCAGCTGAAGGAGAAGGTGCAGCAGGATGCGGCCGCCGCGCCGCCCGCCCAGCGCATCCTGGCCGAGGGGCCGCTCGGCGCCCCCCCCCCCGGGGGGCCCCGGCCCGGCCCCCTCGGCCAGTGGCCTGGTGGCCCGGGACCGGCGCTTCGCCCAGCCCTGCAGCACCGCCAGCGCCGCCGCCAGCGTCCTGGTCACCCTGGCGTCCCCCCTGCCCGGGCGGGCGCGCGGCCCCCACCCCGACAGCCCTGGCTGCCCCAGCGAGCGCCTGCTCCCCGAGGAGAGGTCCTGGCGATGGGGGCGATGGGGGGGCATGGGGAGGGGGTGTCGTGGTGGGGAAAGGAGGGGGTGTCATGGTGGGAAGGGGAGGGGTGTCATGACGGAGAGGGGGTGCCATGGCGGGGAGGGGAGGGGGGGGGTCATGGTGGGAAGGGGGTGTCGTGGAGGGAGAGGAGGGGCGGGGGGGGAGGGTGTCATGATGGAGAGGGGGTGCCATGGCGGGGAGGGGAGGGCTGTCATGGTGGGAAGGGGGTGCTATGGCGGGGAGGGGAGGGGGTGTCACAGCGGGGAGGGGAGGGCTGTCATGGTGGGAAGGGGGTGCTATGGCGGGGAGGGGAGGGGGTGTTGCGGCAGGGCCCCACGTGCTGGGGGGTGCTCATGGCCATGCCCCCAGCCTGCTCCTGAGCCGCTCGGCGCTGCTCTCCGAGGTGGCCTCGGCCGAGATGAGCCTCCACGCCATCTACCTGCACGAGGTGCGTCCCCCCCCGCCCCCTGCGGCCCCCGGCTCCCCCACCCGCGACACCCCCAGGAGACGTTGCTGGGGGCGGCTGCGCACGTCCCGGTGCTCTGCCCTTCCCTCCTGCCCACCCCCCCACGGGTCTTGCCTGGTCCTGGTGCCGGTCCCCAGTCTCTGGTCCCCAATCCCTGGTCCTTCGTCCCAGGCCCTGGTCCCCAGCCCCTGGTCCCCGATCCCTGGTCCCCGGTCCCCAGCCCCTGGTCCCTGGTCCCCCCATGGTGAGGCAGCTTGCCATGATGGAGGGGCTCTGGCCACCATGGCGGGGGCTCTGACCGCCACCATGGGGGTCCCTGGCCACCTCTAGGGGGCCTCTGGCCACCACCCTGGGGGTCCCTGACCGCCCCTCCCACCCTTCCAGCTCCACCAGCAGCAGCAGCAGGGCCCTGGTGCCCAGGCCATGGGGGCGTGGGTGGCCGCGGGGGCACCCAAGCCACCCTCCGTGACCACAGGTGAGCACCGCGCCAGGGGTCCGGGGGACTGGGGGGACACGCGCTGGCCCCTGTCCCCCGCAGGGCTGAGCCCAGAGATGGGGCAGCGGGGGGGTCCTGAGCTGGGACCCCTGGCAGGGGCTGCAGGGCTGGGGTAGCTCTGACCCCCCCTGCGCCCCAGGCTCGGCTGCCAGGGCCTCACAGGCTCAGCACCGGGAGATGCCGCTGGGCGGCTGGGCCGAGGAAGAGGAAGAGGAGGAGGAGGAGGAAAAGCAGACAACGGGCTAGCCGGCCTCGGCTCCGGTAGGGGAGGGCATGGCCTGGCCAGGCAGCCCCGGCGCGGGGAGGGTCGGTGACCACCGGGGCTGCGGTGGCCGGTGCGGGATGGGGCGATGGGGCTGGACCCCCACTGGGGCTGGGGCCCAGCAGCATCTGGCTGGCATGCGTGATGGGGTCCCCACTGCCGGGGTCACCGCTGCCGGGGTTGCCACTGCCGGGGTCCCACTGCCGGGGTTGCCACTGCCGGGGTCCCCACTGCCGGGGTCCCTACTGCCGGGGTTGCCACTGTCGGGTGCATTGCCGGGGTCCCCACTGCCGGGGTCCCCATTGCCCGGGGTTGCCACTGCCGAGGTCCCCACTGCTGGGGTCACTGCTGCCGGGGTCCCCACTGCCAGGGTCCCCACTGCCGGGGTCACCACTGCGGGGGTCCCCACTGCCAGGGTCCCCACTGCCAGGGTCACCGCTGTGGGGGTCCCCACTGCCAGACCCGTTTCCTCTGCAGGGTCCTGGGTGAGCCGAGAGCTGCCGGCGCTGCTGGGCATGGTGCTGGGCGAGCTGCCGGGAGGCGCTGGCTGGGGCTGGGTGCAGCAGGGGGGCTCGCCACTGCCGCCCGAGGGCTGGGGCGCAGGGTGGTCCAGCCGCCCTGCCCGTGGGCCCCCTGCTCCAGCGCGGGACCTTGCTGGTGGCCCTGCCGCGGCGCGGGGCCGGGGGCGCTGCCGGGGGCAGCCGGCCCCACCAGGTGCTACGTTTACGGGGGGGCCCGGGGGACCTGGGCTGCCCCTTCCCAGGGCTGGTGCTGTCCCCACTGCCTGCCCGGCCCCTGCCCCCCGCGGTGCCTGACCCCTGGCACCGACCGCACCGAGCCCCGCGGGAAATAAAGGTTTACAGAGGGGCTGTGCCCAGCGGTGACTGCGCCCTGGAGCCGCAGGGGCTGGGGGGCTGTGCCATGGGGGTGTGGGGCAGCATGGGGGGATGCCGCGGGGG
>CM067082.1:1102075-1161498 GCA_034008185.1 Gorsachius magnificus
AATGGGGACTGGGGACTGGGGACTGGGGTGGGATGGGATGGGATGGGATGGGATGGGATGGGATGGGACTGGGACTGGGACTGGGGTTGGAGTGGGAGTGGGATTGGGTGGGATTGGAGTGGGACTGGGACTGCAGCTGGGACTGGGACTGGGACGGGATGGGATGGGATGGGCTGGGGACTGGGGTGGGATGGGATGGGATGGGACTGGGACTGGGGTTGGAGTGGGAGTGGGATTGGGACAGGGACTGGGAATGAAACTGGACTGGGACAGGACTGGAACATTAACTGGGATTGGAATGGGACTGGAGTTGGAGTGGGACTGGGACTGGGACTGCAGGGCTGGGACTGGAGTAGGAATGGGACTGGAGTGGAACTGGGATGGGACGGGAAGGGGAGAGGTGGGACTGGGAAGGGATGAGACTTGGAGTGGGACCAGTCCTGGGGGGGGGGGGACTGGGGCTGGAGTGGAAATGGGTTGGAGTGGGACAGGGACTGGAGCTAGGTTTGGGAGTGGGAATGGGACTGGGAATGGGACTGGAGCGGGACTAGGACTGTAGTGGGAGTTGTAGTGGGACTGGGACTGGGACTGGAATTGGACTGGATCTGGGGTTTGGACTGCGGTGGGTCTAGGATTGGACTGAGACTTTGACTGGGACTGTGCAAGGACTGGAATGGGAATGGGCCTGGGCCTGGGCCTGGAACTGGGACTTGCACTGGGATTGCAGTAGGACTGGGACTGGAGTGGGGCGACTGGGATGGACTGGGATGAGTGGAGTGAGTGGGACTGGACTGGAATAGGACTGCACTGGGGTGGGACTGGACTGGGTGGGACAGGGACTGGATGGGGCTGTACTGGGTGGGACTGGAAGGGGTCAGGGACGGCTGGGAGTGGGACTAGAGCTGGAGTGGGAGTGGGATGTGGACTGGGACTTGATTGGGACTGCAACTGGGAGTGGGACTGGGACAGGGACTGGACTGGGGCTGTACTGGGTCTGGGACTGGAGTGGGACTGCGACTGGGTGGCACTGGGACTCAGACTGGAGGGGGACTGGGACTGGACTGGGAATGGGCCAGGGTGAACACAGGACACAGCACCAGGACAGGGACTGGGACCAGCACTGGTATTGGGACCAGCACCACTCCAGGACTGGGATCCAAGCCTGGCCTGGGACTGGGACCAGCACCAGGAGCAGGCGGGGGGGGGGGGCCCCGGGGCCCGCTGGACCTCAGGCCTGCCCGCCGGGCCCCGGCCCCGCCTGGCCCCGGCGCCCCAGTGTTCCGGTATCCCAGTGTCCCAGCATCCCAGCATCCTGATGTCCCAGTGTCCCAGCATCCTGCCATCCCAGCATCCTGATGTCCCAGCATCCCAGCATCCTGGTGTCCATCCCAGTGTCCATCCCAGCATCCCGGTGTCCATCCCGGTGTCCATCCCGGTGTCCATCCCAGCATCCCGGTGTCCATCCCGGTGTCCATCCCGGTGTCCATCCCAGCATCCCGGTGTCCATCCCGGTGTCCATCCCGGTGTCCATCCCAGCATCCGGTGTCCATCCCGGTGTCCATCCCGGTGTCCATCCCAGCCCGTGTCCATCCCGGGGTGCCCCAATCTCCACCTGCCCGGGTCTGTGGCCGCGCTGCGGGGGGGGGGCCGGGCGCGGGGCCCCAGCGCAGGGCGGGGGCGGGGGCGCTGGGGGGGGGGGCCCGGGGGGCCCCGGGCCGCTGGGGGGATCCCGGGGGGCGCCGGGCCGGGCCGATGGGCGCCCCCGGGCCGGGCGTGGCGGGGGGGCCCCCCCCCGGGCGCCCCCCTCCCCCCGCGGCCATGGCGCGGCCGCGCTCGCCCCGCCCCGGGGCACGGCGCACCGCGCGCGCCCCCGGGCCGGGCCGGGCCCAGTGGCCGGGCCGGGCTGAGCCGAGCTGAGCCGAGCCGAGCCCGGGCGGGCGGGGCGGGGGCGGGGGCGGGGCGGGGGCTCCATCCCCCCCAGCCGCTCCGTGACTAAATAAGGGCGATGCTGCGCGCACCGCGCGGGTAGGGCGGGGGGGCACCCGCACCGCACCCGCACCGCACCCGCACCGCACCCGCACCCGCACCCGCACCCGCACCGCACCCGGCGGGCACCGGGCGGGGTGGGGGGGGCCCGGCCTTAACCCCCGCGCCCCGCCCCGCATCCCGCCCCCCCCCCGGGGCTGAGCCGGGCCCGGGGCCGCGCCCCCCCCGCCCCCCCCCGCCGGAGCCGCCCCGCCGGCGCCGTCCTTGGCTCAAGGGCAGCGGGACCCCCCGCGGCGCGGGGCCGCCTCCCCGGGGCCGGCGGAGCGGAGCGGAGCGGGGGGGCGCGGGCGGCGGCGCTGCCCATGGGCCGGGCAGGATGCCGGTGCGGCGGGGGCACGTCGCCCCCCAGAACACCTTCCTGGACACCATCATCCGCAAGTTCGAGGGGCAGAGTGAGTGGGGCCGGGGGCGCGGGCAGGCGGCGAGGGCGGCCGGGTGGGTGCCACCCCCCCCCCGGCCCCCGGGCCCCGGGCTGGGGGCGGGGGGGGGGGGCCGAGCACCGGGGCCCGGTTGGGTGCTGTGGCTGTTGCTCGCCCGGACCGGGATCCCGGCCAGCCCGCGGCCCCCCCGACCCACGGCGCTGGGCAGCGGGTGCTGTGCGGGCAGCACGGGTGCAGGCAGCACGGGTGCAGGCAGCGGGTGCCATGCAGGCAGCACGGGTGCCATGCAGGCAGCATGGGTGCTGTGCAGGCAGCATGGGTGCAGGCAGCGGGTGCCATGCAGGCAGCGGGTGCTGGGCAGGCAGCACGGGTGCAGGCAGCGGGTGCCATGCAGGCGCGGGGCAGGCACGGGTGCCATGCGGGGCAGGCGGGCCCCCTGCGGGGACGCCGGGGGAGCGGGGGGGGGCGCTACCCCCCGTGGGGCCGGGCTGTGGGGTGTCACCGCGTGGGGGGACAGGCCAGGCCGTGTGCTGGGCCCTGCCCCCCCGGTGGGGGGTGGCCGGGGGGGGGCGGCGGGGGGACGGGTGGATGGATGGGTCGATGGACGACAGACGGAGCGAAGGCTCCCGGCGGGGCACGGGGCCGCGGTGGGGGGGGGGGGGGCGCGGGGCTGAGCCTCCCCTCTCCCCCAGGCCGCAAGTTCATCATCGCCAACGCGCGGGTGGAGAACTGCGCCGTGATCTACTGCAACGACGGCTTCTGCCAGCTGTGCGGGTACTCGCGGGCGGAGGTGATGCAGAAGCCCAGCACCTGCGACTTCCTCCACGGGCCCCGCACCCAGCGCGGCGCCGCCGCCCAGATCGCCCAGGCGCTGCTGGGCGCCGAGGAGCGCAAGGTGGAGATCTGCTTCTACCGCAAGGACGGTAGGGACCCGCGCCACCGCCACCGCCGCCGCCACCGGCGGAGATTGACGGTTATTTGCGCAGGGGTGAGGGCGGCCGTCCGTCACGGGCAGACAGGCCCTCGAGTTACTGGGCGGCCGCGCGTGCCCATCCATCAGCCGCGCCGTGGGTGGCGTGCGGTGCTGGCGCGGCAGGAGCCTGGCACCGGTGGCTGGTGCCTGCACACCGAGGGGCGGCGCGTCTGGCCCCAGGGATGGGGGTTTGTCCTGCCCCGCCGGCACCGGCACTGCCGGGGGGTCCGCAGCCCTCATGGCTGCTGCGATGGCTCCCCATGGTGCTGGGGGCCGCTGGCTGGGGGGCCAGGGCCGTGGGGTGGGAGCAGCGTGCGGTGACGGGGTGATGTGGCCGGGGGTGGGGAGGGGGCCGCAGGCGGGGCAGCCCCCATCCTGCCCGGCCCTGGCTCTGCCGCGTGGCGTCGTTGGTGCCACCGTCCCGGTGGGGCTGCGTGTGGGGGCCACCGGCCAGGCTGGGCGCCGGGGGCCGTGCCGCACCCCCTGCTTGCCCCGGCAATGCCGCCTCCGGGGGCGGCGGGGGTGTGGGCCCCGGCCCTGGGCCGGCAGCCCCGCGTTGGCGATGCCGGGGCTGCCCCATGCGGGGCCCGGCCCCTTCCGGCCCGCGCGCCCCGGGCCTCCCGGCGGCCGCCACGTGGAGCCGCGCCGGCTTTGGCTCGCCGCTGCCGCCTGGCCTCCGGGGCTCGGGGAGCCGGGGGCCAGGGCTGGGGCTGGGGCGGCTGCCAGGGGCTCCGGGGGGCTGCGCTGGGGTGGGGGAGACCCCGCTCCCCGCGCCGGCCCCGGCCACCTGCGGCTCTGCCGCGCGGGCCGGGGCCGGCGGGGGCCATGGCGGCCAGGCAGGCACAGCCGGTGCCGCTGCACTTTGGACCCGCGCGCGGTGCCCGGGGCTGGCGGGGCGCAGGCGGCGCGTGGCCGTTCCCTCCCGGCAGCGCTTGATGAGCCCTCGTTAGCGCTGGGCTAATTATCGCTGGCTGGCTGGCGCGCGCCTGCGGACTGGGATGGGGCTCGTGGTCCTGCCCGGGCGCTGGCTGGGACCCCCCCCGGGGCTGCCTGTGCCCCCCGCTCCCCCCTCCCAGCCTGGGTGGGACGCGGTGCCACCTCTCCAGCCCCCCACAGCGGGCAGAGGGTGGGAGCGGGGTCTGCGTCCCCGGGACCCCGGGCTGGGGGGGGAGGCCCTCCCCTGGCTGCTGCTCCCCCAGCCCCTGCAGCCCCCTCCCCAGCCCCAAGCCCCCGGGCCCCTGGGGCAGCACTGCAGTGGGACGCCCCCAACGCCCCCAGTTGCCCCCCCCCAAGCAGCATGGGGGGCTCCATCCCCCTGACAGCCCCCCCACCAGCCTGGGCCCTTGGCTGCTGCTGTGGGACCTGGGGGGGGGAGCAGGGCAGGTGGGGGGTGATGGGGGGGTCTGCAGCCCGGGGGCTGGCTCTGCCCCGCATTGGGGGGCCGTCCCCCGGCGGGGGGGGGCATCCCCTGCCCTCGGGGGGGGCACCCCGGGGCGGGGCCGGCGGGGGCGGCTGGTGCGGGGGGGGGGGCCCCCCCCTGCCGGGGCCGAGCGGGGGCGCGCGGGGGTGGTGGGGACCCCCCGGGGTGCCCGGCCCCTGGGGTTGGGGCTTCCCTGAACCCGCAGACGTGCCGGGGGGCCGGGGGGGGCCGGGTGGGCTGGGGGGGGCCTGGCTGCTGCGGCTTGGGGGGGGGGGGGGCCCCGGGGCCCCCGGGCCCCGCCTGGGCCCGCGGGGGCCCCGGCATGGCCCCCGCGCGTCCCCGGCACGTCCCCGGCACGGCTGCCATCGCTCGCCCGGCACCGGCACGAGCCCCGCTCCCCGCCCCCGCAGCCCCCCAGCCCCGGGCCCCTGTCCCGGCCCCGGGGGGGCCGGGGCCCCGCCGCATCGCCAGGCGCTGCCGCAGCCATCAGCGCTGAGCGATGTTGTTTATAGAGCCCTGGCGCTGCCGGGGACGCCGGAAGGTCGCGGCGGCCGTGGGAGAGCCGCAGCCCCGCGGGGACGGCCTTGGGCTCGCCGGGGCGCGTGCGCACCGTGGCCGGGGGGGGGGGGCCCCCCGGGCGCCCTGCCCGGCACGAGCTGGCACGCCGTCGGTGCCGGCGCTCCCCCGGTGCCAGCGAGGGCTTCCCCGGCCTGGCCGAACCCCGCGGCGGGCACCGCGCCGTGATGGCGCTGGCAGCGGGGCGCAGCGGGAGGCGTCGGCCCCGCCGGTGCTGCCCGGGCAGGGTCGCGCCCTCGCCGCGGCGTGGGAGCCAGGCAGTGGGGCGGGGGGCGCGGCGCTGGGCGTGGGGGGCGGCTGCCCTACAAGGGGGGGGGGTGGGGGGGTGCGGGGGGGGGGATGCAGGGGTGGGGCTGGGGGGTGGGGGGGGTGGGGGGGCAGGGGTGGGGGCACAGGGTGGGGGCGCAGGGTGGGGGTGCAGGATGTGGGGTGGGTGCAGGGAGGGTGTGCAGGGGTGGGAGTGCAGTATGGGGGGGGTGCAGGGTGGGGTGCAGGATGTGGGGTGGGGGTGCAGGATGTGGGGTGGGTGCAGGGGTGGGGGTGGGGGCAAGGGTGGGGGTGCAAGGTTGAGGCTGCAGGGTGGGGGTGCAGGATGTGGGGTGGGTGCGGGGTGGGGGCGCAGGATGTGGGGTGGGTGCAGGGCTGGGGGTGCCGGGGGGGTGGGGGGTGGGGCGGGGTGCCGTGCTGCCCCCTGGCGGTGGCGGGGAGCAGCGAGCCGGGGGGGGGGGGGGGGGGGGGCCCTGGCGGGGAGAAGCTGGGGGAGGCAGGGGGCTGAGTGCAGCCCCCACTGCTCCCCCAGGCCGGTGCCACGCTACGGGCGCAGAGCCCCATCGCTTTGGTGCCCTCATTCCCGCGCCCCCCAGCCCCGCTGCACCCCAAAGCCCTTCTGCCCCCGCTGCTCCCCCAGGGCCCCACGGGCGGTGGGGGGGGGGTGGTGGCCGGGGTCGGGGCTGGCCGGCGGCTGCGGGGGCCAGAGTGGGACCCTGGGGTGCGTGGCTGGCGCGGCGTGGCGTGGCCGCTGTGGCCGCCGCAGCGTGGCATGGCCAGCATGGCGTGACTGGCGTGGCGTGGCGTGGCCGTCCCATGGCGCCGGCAGCGCTGCCCACACCCATATTTAGGCATAAACCCCGCGCGGCGCTGGCGGTGCCAAGGGCCGCAGCCCCCGAGCTTGGCGGCGGGGCCAGGGGGGCGGCTGGGGGAGCGTCGCGCACCGGGGGGGTCCCCTCTGCGACCTGGGGTGGCTGAGGCCACGGTCAGGCCTGGCTCCCCCCCCCGCGCCCCCCCGGTCCGTGTGGGGCAGGGGTCCGCGTGCCGGCAGCCCCGGGGGTGCGTGGGGTGGGGGCCGTGGGACCCTGACCCCCCCGCCCGGAGCAAGGTGAGGTCTGCGTCTGCCCGGCGTGGGGGTCCCACCGCAGCCCCGCCCCACGGCCGGCGCCGGCGGGCAGCAGGCATGGAGCGGGATGGGGCAGCCGCGGGCGGGGGGGCCGGGGGCCGCAGCGGGGGGATCAGGGGGATTAGGATTTCCCGCGGGAGCCGGGTGCCGGGCGGGTGAGGATGAAGCAAAGCTGCCGGCAGCGCGGGGCGACCATGTGTCAGTGCCGCTAATCCCCCCGCCGGGCCCGGGGGAACCCCGCTACGGCCCGTGCCAGCCAGCCGTGCCCGTGCCGTGCCAGCCCGTCCCCGCCAGCCCGTGCCGTGCTGTGCCGTGCCATGCCATGCCATGCCATGCCATGCCACACTGTGCCATGCCATGCCTGTGCCGTGCCGCGCGTCCCACTGTGCCATGCCATGCCGTGCCGTGCCGGGCCGTGCCGCACTCCTCCCACGCCGCTGGCCCCCTGCCCATGGCCCCACGTGCGGGCAGGGATTCCTCACGCAGGGCCGGTGCCGGTGCCGGTGCCGGTGCCAGCTGGCGGCTGCCGTGCCGGGCTCCCCAGCGCAGGCTGCCAGGCCCGCTGCCAGCGGGGGGGACGCCGTGCGGGGGCTCAGTGGGGGCTGCAGCTCGGGGATGATCCAGCGCCCCAGCGTCACGCGCTTGTCCCCCCGTCCTGCTGTGCCACTGCAGGCGCTGGGGCTGGCGGGGCGGCCGGCGGCCCCGCCACGGGTGCTGGGGGGATGCGGGTGCTGGGGGGGTGCAGGGTGCTGGGGGGTGCAGGGTGCTGCCCCATCCCCACGCAGGGGGGTTACCCTGGGCTGCCCCCCGCCCCCCCCCCCCCCCCGGACGGCCCTGAGCCGCTTAAACCTGGCCTGGCACCCCAGCCCCCTGGCACAGCCCCCCCGGGCCCTGCCCCTCACAGCCCCCCCCCCCCCGCCATGGTCCCTGGGGTGTTTGGGGGGGCGCCAGGGAAACGGAGCCCCTCCACCTTCTTGTGCCCCCCCATGATGTGGCCACGGTGGGGTCTGCACCCTGCTGAGTCAGCAAGTTCCTGCCCCCCCCCGGGCGGGGGGGGGGGGGGGGGGGGGCCCGCGATGGGGGGGGGGGGGGTCGGGGGCAAGACGGGGTGCTCAGCACAGGGTAGGGGGCAGGATGGGGGGGTGCCCAGCACAGGATGGGGGGGCAGGGGGGAGGGGTGGATGTCAGCACAGGGACAGGGGGTGCGGGGGGGTGCCCAGCACAGGATGGGGGGGCAGGAGGGGGGGTGCTCAGCAGGGACAGGGGGCAAGAGGGGGTGCCCAGCACGGGATGGGGGGGCAGGAGGGGGGTGCCCAGGAGGGATGGGGGGCAGGAGGGGGGTGCCCAGGGGGAGGGGGGCAGGAGGGGGGTGCCCAGGGGGGAGGGGGGCAGGAGGGGGGTGTTAGCACAGGGTGGGGGGGATGAGGTGGGGTGCCCAGCACAGGATGGGGGGCAAGAGGGGGTGCTCAGCACGGGGCGGGGGCAGGAGGGGGGGCTCAGCACAGGGACAGGGGGTGTGGGGGGGTGTCCAGCACAGGATGGGGGGGCAGGAGGGGGGGTGCTCAGCAGGGATTAGGGGGTCAGGAGGGAGGTGCCCAGCACAGGATGGGGGGGCAGGAGGAGGGCTGCCCAGCACAGGGACAGGGGGTGGGGCGGGTGCCCAGGAGGGATGGGGGACAGGAGGGGGGTGCCCAGCACAGGATGAGGGGCAGGAGGGTGCCCAGGAGGGACAGGGGGCAGAAGAGGGGTGCCCAACCGGGACGGGGGGGCAGAAGAGGGGTTCCCATCAGGGATGGGGTGCTGAGCCCCCCCCCCTCCGCCCCCCCCCCAATCCCGCAGGCAGCTGCTTTCTGTGCCTGGTGGACGTGGTGCCGGTGAAGAACGAGGATGGGGCTGTCATCATGTTCATCCTCAACTTCGAGGTGGTGATGGAGAAGGAGCGCCCAGGCTCCCCCCCCAAGGACACCAACCACTGGGTCACCCCCGCCAACTGGTTCCCCGCAGGTATGGGGGCAGTGGGCGGCAGGGGGGGGGTGAGCGCACACCCCATCCCGGCGTTCCGGGGCCTGCCGAAAGCGCCGCGGCACTTTCAGCAGGCCCCGGAACGCCGGGATGCGGTGGGGGGTCCGTCTGCCAGCGGGCAGCACCCATAATGGGGGCGTTGGCAAGCGCCCCCCCCCCCAACCCTTGCCCCTTCCTCTGCGTAGGGCGCAGCAAATCCTTCAGGCTGAAGCTGCCGGCGCTGCTGGCGCTGGCGGGGAGCAAGCAGTCACTGCCGCAAGAGCCGCCCGACGCCGTGGTGGTGGATTTCTCCAAGCAAAGCAGCGATTCCGGCCCGGAGGAAGCCACCTCCTCCTTGGAACCCAGTTGCCCGGGGGGTTCCCAACCCGATGACCAAGCGGCACTGATGGGGGACGACCCCCCCGTCACCCACTCCTCGCCGCGGGCTGAGCGCCTGGCCCTGCACACCGCCTTCTCCAACTGCAGCCTGGCGCGGAGCCGCTCGCGCGAGAGCGTCCACAGCGTGCGCCGCGCCTCCTCCGTCGACGACATCGAGACCATGAAGGGCGAGGGCGACAAGCGCGGCCACCACGCCAACGCCGCCGCCAACGCCGCCATGCACCGTGGCTCCAGCACCGGTACGGCGCCGACACCGCACCGCGGGCTTCGCATGCGCGCCTGCTGCTGGCACCCGCAGCTCCTCGCCCCGGCGCGGTCTGCGGCCGCGGGGTGAAGTCATTAGCGCTGGCAGCTCGTTAGGGCCAGGCACCATGCGGGGCAACGAGGCCGTCGTGGCATCCATCACTGCCGGGCTCCTCATCGCCCTAATGCACCGCGCTGCCCGCGGCTCTGGCGCCTGGTGGGCCACCCCCCCCCCCCACCTCCTTGCCCAGTGTGGGGTGGGCTGAGCCCCCCCGCCCCCCCCGCACTAACCCCCCCCCGCCTGACAGGGAACCCATGGCTGCCCCGGTGTGGCTGCATTGCCCGGTGCGCACCCCCTGCCCGGCTGCGCCCTGTGGGGCTGGGGGACTCCCCCCCCGCCCCCCGCCCCAGTTCATCCCACACGGGGAGTTCCCCCCCCCCAACCCATCCCACACAGGGGGCTCCACCCCCCCCCCCCCAGCCCATCCCACACGGGAAGCTCCCCCCCTGCCCTGGCCCATCCCAGGCAGGGGGCTCCCCCCCCAACACATCCCAGGCTGGGGGCTCTCCCCCCCCATCCCATCCCACATGGGGAGTTTCCCCCCCTCACACCCATCCCACACGGGAAGCTCCCCCCCGCCCTGGCCCATCCCAGGCAGGGGGCTCCCCCCCCCACACATCCCAGGCTGGGGGCTCTCCCCCCCCAGCTCATCCCACATGGGGAGCTCCCCCCACCCCCAGCCCATCCCAGTCAGGGGACTCCACCCCCCCCCCCAAGCCCGTCCCGCAGCCCCCCCTCCCCTTGGCAGCACGGGAGCAATGACCTCGTTACCCCCAGTCCCGCCGCGTGCGTTAGGGAAGGGGTAGATAATTACAGTAATGGTAAACGAGAGCAAGCTGTCGGCGGCAGCACCCGGTGGGAGGGGGGCCCCTGCCCCGGGGCTCCCCACTGCCCTCACCTGCAGTGGGACCCCCACCCTGGGGGCCAGCGGGGCCGTGGCCCCCCCGTGGTGACAGTCCCCCTGCCCAGGGGCCATGAACAACGTCCGGAGCGCCCTGCTGAACTCCACCTCCGACTCGGACCTGATGCGGTACCGGGCCATCAGCAAGATCCCCCAGATCACCCTCAACTTCGTAGACTTCAAGGCGGACGCGTTCCTGGCGGCGCCGCCCGGCGAGAAGGAGATCATCGCCCCCACCAAGCTGAAGGACCGCACCCACAACGTCACCGAGAAGGTCACCCAGGTGAGCGCGCGGGCGCCTGCCGAGCCACCGCCGGGGGAGGAGGCCAGGCAGCACTGGAGGTGGCCGGGCAGCGCCGGAGGTGGCCGGGCGATGCTGGAGCTCCCAGGGAGGTGCTGGAGCTCCCAGGGCAATGCTGGAGCTCATGGGGGATGCTGGAGCTGCAGGAAGGAGCTGGAGCTCATGGGGCGATGCTGGAGCTCCCAGGGAGGAGCTGGAGCTCACAGGGCAATGCTGGAGCTCGCAGGATGATGCTGGAGCGTGCAGGGAGGAGCTGGAGCTCCTGGGGCGATGCTGGAGCTCCCAGGGAGGTGCTGGAGCTCCCAGGGCAATGCTGGAGCTCATGGGGCGATGCTGGAGCTCAGGAGGAGCTGAAGCTCACAGAGCGATGCTGGAGCCCGCAGGGAGGTGCTGGAGCTCATGGGGCGGTGCTGGAGCTTGCAGGGTGATGCTGGAGCATGCAGGGAGGTGCTGGAGCTCCCAGGGCGATGCTGGAGCTTGCAGGGCGATGCTGAAGCTCACGGGGCGATGCTGGAGCCCGCAGGGAAGTGCTGGAGCTTGCAGGGCGATGCTGGAGCTCCCAGGGCGATGCTGGAGCTGCAGGGAGGTGCTGGAGCCCGGGGCGTGCTGGAGCCCGCAGGGTGATGCTGGAGCATGCAGGGAGGAGCTGGAGCTCACGGGGAGGTGCTGGAGCCCGCAGGGGGGTGCTGTGAGGTGCTGGGGGCTGCAGGAGGGAGCTGGGGGCACAGCCGGGTCCCTGGGGTGCCCCTGCCCACCAGGGTGCCAGAAGGGCCGGCTCGCGCAAGCCATGCCGGGGTGGCTGTGAGGTGCGGGCCATCACTGGCCATTGTCCCCCACCCTCTGGGATGGGAGGGTCCCCATCGCTTGGGGGGGGATCGGCCGGGGTGCCGGGGGCATGGGGCGGGTGCCAGGGATGGGACCCCGCATGGCACATAGGGTCACCGGGGGGATTCCCGGTGGGGAGCGTGGGGCAGGGACACCCCCCCCCACCCCAGACTGGGGCATCTCTTATCCCTGGCTCTGTCCCAGCGCAGGCGCAAGCCCTGGTGCCGCCAGCTCACCGCGGCTCACCGCACCGGGGGTGCCGGGGGGCTGGCGGTGGTGCCTAATCCTTGGCACCGTTGTGTAACTGCCATCTGGCTGCGGGGAGCAGGCGGCGGCTGCTTAATTACACCCTCATTCCTGCTATTGAGCTGAAAGCTAACGGGGGGCCAGGGGGCTCCGGGGGACCCCCAGCCATCCCTGCTGGGATGGCCACCCTGGGGGGCTTGGGGACAAGGCAGAGGGGACGGGGAGAGGGGGGGGGGATCCCCCCGGACCCCCCCGGAGCTTCCCAGCGCTGTCACTTCTCACCGGGGACCCCGGCAGCTGGCAGGGGACGGAGCGCCCCCGCTGCATCGCCCGTGCCCCGGTCCCCAAGCAGCCCCGGCCCCCCCCCAGCTCTGCCGCACGTCTGCTCACACACGGGGGGTCCCCAAATGGGACCTCCCCTCCCCCACACTCCCACGGGGACCTCCCGGCCCTGCTGCTGGGGATCCTCTCCCCGAAATGCTGCGGGGGGGCATCCAGCCCCGCTCCTGAGTGCCGGAGCAGCTTGGGGACCCCTCTGCAGCCCCCCCCCATCCCCAGCCAAACCCCTCTCCCTGTCCGGCGCCCGCTGGTTCCCCGAAATACCCCTCAGCGCGGGGGGGGCTCCGTCCGGCCCCCGCCCGCCGCCAGCATCCTGATTGCCTTTGCTGTGCAATTAATTCCGATGCGGCAGCGGCGGCTGCTGCGTCGAGCTTTGGTCATCGCCTCCTGCACGCAGCCGCCAGAACAGGACGGGGGTCCCCTCCAAGGCACCCATGGCTGGACTGGGGCAGAGCCGGGGAACGCCCGGGTGCCAGCGTGGTGGACCGCGTGCCGGTGCGGCATGGGGAGCGGGGGGGGCGGCTTGGGCGGCGTCGGGGTGGTGCCGTGCTCAGGACCCTCCACGCAGGTTGTGGGGCAGCCCCGGCTCAGGCGTGGGGCAGTGGGGGGGCCGGGGGTTCCAGGCAGCAGCACCGTGAATCATCACCGGTGCCGGCAGCCAAGGAGCCCACGCGCTGCCCGCTCCTGCATCAAGGTCACTGCGCTCTCGGGCCTGCGGGACAGCCCTGGCCAGCCACACTGCGCCAGCCCCGCGGGGACGGGGAGGGGGGGCCGGTGGTCGGGAGGTGCGAGGCCCGGCTGCCGCGCAGGGGGGAGCAGAGGTGCCGGTGTGGGGCGCGTGCCGGTGTGGCAGGATGGGGCTGGGGCTGAGCGCTGCTGGTGGTGGGTGGGAGCGAGGGTGGGGGGCGCGGGGAAACCCCCGCTCAATGGAGCAGGTCCTGCCGAGGCCTGGCCTCGCTGACACCCATGGGGTGAGGACATGGCACCCCGGGGTCACCCCTTCGCTGGGGACGGGCGGGGGCGCGGGGGCTGCGGGGCTGCGGGCCGGGTGGGCGGCGCGCCGGGCTGGGCAGCGGCCGGGACACCGGGAGCTGGCGGTGCCGGGAATCAGCCTGGGGCTGCCTGCCGCAGCCGAGGAGCCCCCGCCGCCAGCTCAGCCCCGTCCCCATCCCCGTCACTGTCCCCATCCCTGTCCCTGTCCCTATCCCCATCCTGGTCCCCATCCCCGTCCCTGTCCCCATCCCCATCCCCATCCCTGTCCCTGTCCCCGTCCTGCTGCACTCGGGGCTCTGTGACCCCCCCATCGGGGCAGCTGCCCCCGCGGGGGCTCGGGGGTCCCTTGGGGGCCGGGGGCTGGCAGAGGGACGCCGGGTGCGGAGGACCCCAGGGCCCCCCTCGCCGCCCCCCCGTGCCTCGGTTTCCCCGCGGGGGTGTTCCCGGTCCCTCCCCGCGGCGTGACGGCCCCGCGGGGAGTGGCGGAGGCTGGGGCCGGGACGGGGGGGGGCGGCTGCGGGGCGGGGGCGGGAGGGCGGAGGCGGGCGGCGGCGGGGGCTGGGGGGGGCGTGCCCCGCCGGGGCCGGGCCGGGCCGGGGGGGGCGGGGGCCGCCGCGGGGCTCCCCCCGCTGAGCGCCACCATGGCCCCGGCGCGGCGCGACAGCGGCGACCGCCCCGACGGGGACCGCAAGAGCGGCCGCGTCCGCCGCGCCGTCCGCATCTCCAGCCTGGTGGCCCAGGAGGTACGGGGGGGCCGGGGGGGGCGGGGGGAGCCGGGGGGGCGGGGGGGGGGCAGGGGGAGCCAGGGAGCGAGGGGGGGGCGCTCCCGCCGTGCCCGCCCCGACGGCACCGGCTGCGCCGGACCAGAGCCCCCCCTGGAGACCCCCGGAGCCCCCCCGGCCCCCGGGAGGGTCGCGGGGGGGCGGGCGACCGAGCCCCCCGCGGAGGGAGGGGGGTCCCGGGGCTCGTCCCGCTGCGAGCGGCCATGGGGTCCCGGGGCCGTTCCCACGCTGGGCTGGAGCCCCCCGGGAGCAACGGGGCGGGACGGCAGGGGGAGGGTGGGGGGGGCCCGCTCCGGGTGCTGCGGGGGGCTGAGCATCCCGGGGGTCCGCGCCCGGTGGGGCCAGGGAGCCAGGAGCCACGGGAGCCGTTGCCTTGACTGGGATCCAGCCAAACGCCGTGGGCGCCGTGAGCCGGGGGGGGGGCCCACCCACAGGCACCCCCCCACCCGCCTGGTGCCGCGGAGGGGCTTAGCGCTGCGTCCGGCGGGGCCGCCGCGGTGTTGCGTAGTTGTGGCCATGGCGTGGGCTGTGGCGGTGTGGCAGGCGAGGGGTGTCGTCGCACGGCTGCTGGGCTCGGTGCTGTGGCCGGGGTGGCCACGGAGGTCTGCGGGGCGGTGCCGCGGGTGGTGCGGGCACACCGCCCCACGGGGACGTCACCCCGTCACAGGGCGCGTCACCCCACCCAGCCGCCAGTGCCACGGGGTGTTGGTGCTGCCGCCGCGCTGTCGGCAACGGGTGCCTGCATCGCCTCCCGGCCCGGGGTGGCCGCCTGTCCCCGGTGCCCATGTCGGGGGCTGCCGAGGGAGCCGCGCCGCTGCCACAGCTCAATGCCGTGAGTACCGGCCATCGCCACCGCCGCCAAGGTGGGGACAGTTGGGCGTCGGGGTGTCCCCACCAGCGCCGCGCCTGCTGTGTGCACTGCCAGGGCGGCCGGGGGGCTCTGCGGCGGCTGTGCCGGTGCCTTGCCGATGGTCGGTGCCTGCCCAAACCGGCGCCTGCGAGGGTGACGGGGGTGTCACGGCTGGTGTTGGGGGGGGCCCGGGCTGCACACCGTCAGCGGTGGCGTTGGCTGCCAGCATTGGGCGGCTCTGCCGTGTCCGGTGACACCGGGGGGTCAGCGCATGGTGGGTGTCAGTGTTCGGGTATTGGGGGTCCGTGGGCTTTGGTGGGGGGTGGGGTCTGCGCTGGGGCGGGGGGTGCCGGTGCCTCGGGGTCTGCCTGGCCTTGGTGCCGGGCGGTTTGGGGCCGCGGGGGGGGGGGCGCGGCGCTGGGTCACGGCAGGGCGCGTTTGGGAGGGGCTGCGCCCCGTGGGCGGGGGGGGCCGCACCGGGTGTGCCGGGTGTGCGGGCTGGGTGTCGGGTGCCAGTGTCACTGCCCGGGGGTGTTGGTCGCCGCGAGCGGTCCTGCTGGCTGTCGGCGTCACCGGTGTGGCACCAGGCCCTGCCAGGCCGGCGCGAAGGGGGGACCGGGATGTCACCGCCTGTCAGCCCCGGCCGAGGGTCTGCGCCAGCCGGGGGCCGGCTGCTCCTCTCGGGGGTGCGGGTCTGCCGTGGTGCCGGGCCCCGGGACGCGTGGCCGTGCCTGCGGCCGCCGGCCCGACGGGCGGGTGCTGCCGGGTGTCACTGCCCCCCCCGCGATGCTGGGGGTCCCCGGCTGTGCCCAGAGCTGGGGGTTGCCCCACATGGGGGTCACGGGGGGGGTGGTGGGACATGGGTGCAGCCCCTGGGGTCCCTCCTGCCCCTGCCCGTGCCTGTGGGGTCCGGGTGCTCGGCCTGCGCCAGGGTCTGGGCAAGGGGCTCTGGAGGGGGGGGGGTATGTCCCTGGGGGTCAGGGTCCCCCCATGCACGCCCAGACCCTGCTGCCCCCCGCCCCCCAGCCCGGATCCCTGCACCTGCAGGTCCTGGGCAAAACTGGGGGGGGCTCCCCCAGCTGGGGGTCTGGGGTCCTGGGGGTGCCAGTGTTCCTGGGGGTGCCAAGGTCCCTGGGGGCTGGGGTCCCTGGGGATACCGGGCCCTGGGGACCGGGGCCCGGGGGTGCGGGGGCGGGGGGGCCCGCCCGGCAGGGGCCCTTTGGCGGGCCGGGTTTTGGCCGGGCCCCGGCGGGGCGGCGGGCCCTCCCCCCCCCCCCCGCCCCCCCCGGCTCCCCCCCTGCCCCCCCCGCCCTGGCTAAAAATGGAGCCGGGCTGGAGCCGCAGCTTAAAGGGGCAGCGAGACAGGGCTGGGGTGCACGGCCGGGACCCCCAGGCCCCCCCCCGCCATGGGGGGTGCTGGAACCTGCGGGGGGGGCCCTGCCCTGCAGTTCCTGTGCCCCCCGCGTACCCCTGTCCCCGTGCACCCCCAGGGTACCCCTGAGCCCCAGTGTCCCCGTGGGACCCGAGCCCTGTGTGTCCTGCAGCCCCTGCCCCCCCCGGTCCCCCAATCCCCTGCCCCCCCCGGTATCCTGATCCCCTGCCCCCCCCCACCCCGATCCCCTGCCCCCCCCACCCCCGATCCCTTGCCCCCCCCCCCCCCAGTCCCCGTGACCTCACGTGCCCCTGCAGCAGCGTGACCCTGTGTGCCCCTGCGGCACCCCCCACCCCTCCTGCCGGGGGTGGCACCTTTGGGACATGTCGGGGGGGTGCTCAGGGTGCAGCCCCCCCCCCCCCCCTCCCCCCCCCAGCACCGCCGGGGCCACCCGCCATGCATGCCACATGCGTGGCCTCCTCCCTCCCCATCACATGGCACGTGGGGACGCGGGTGCCAGCGGGAAACCCCCATGCGTGGGTGGCAGCGGGAGAGTGACGGGGAGCGCCGCGCATCCCCAGCGCTGCTGCCGCGTTTGGCGGCTCCCGCGCCCCGGGGCCTGCCACAGGCACGCGCTCCACGAAGCCACCGCGGCCGCCAGCGCCTGGGGAGGTGACGGGGGCCATGTGTGTGTGTCTGTGTGTCCCCCACTGCCCCATGTCCCAAGGTGGGGGTGGCGGCAGCGGGGGGGATGTTTTGGCTGAGCCGGCAGGATGGGAGCAGCTGAGCTCCGCGCAGGGGTACGAGCGCTCGCGGGGTGTCTGTGGCGTGTCCACAGCGTGTCCATAGCATGTCCACAGCGTGTCCACAGCGTATCTATGGCGTGTCCACGGCGTGTCCATGGCATGCTCGCAGCATGTCCATGGTGTGTCTGTGGCGTGCTCGTGGTGTGTCCACAGCGTGTCCCTCGTGGCGTGTCCATAGCATGTCCATGGCGTGCTCACGGTGTGTCCATGGCATGTCCATGGTGTGTCCCACATGGCGTGTCTGTGGCATGTCCATGGGGTGCTCGAGGTGTGCCCGTGGCGTGGCTGTGGCGTGTCCATGGGGTGCTCGTGGTGCGCTTGTGGGTGCCGGCACCAGCACGGTGCCCCGGGGGGCCGTGGGGGGGGGGGGCCGGGTCCCCACCTTGTGCCGGGCCGGGGCCGAGGCCGCCTGGGCTCGCTGCTGCCCGGGGTCACCTGCGGCTGCGCCGGGGTCCCCGCTGCGGGACTCCGTGTCCTGCCGTGCCCTCACCGTGCCGTGCCCTCGCCGTGCCGTGCCCTGCCATGCCCTTGCCGTGCCGTGCCGTGTCCCGCCGTGTCCCGCCGTGCCCCCCGGGCACCCCGCGTGCCGGAGGGGTTAAGGGGCGGGCGGGGGCCGGCGGGGGGGGGGGCCCGGCCCTGGCTGGGGCTGCAGAGCGGAGCAGGCTGGGAAAAATTTCCGCCCCAATAATTCTGCTCTCGGCCGCCGGTGCCTGCGCGGCTCCTGCCCGCCGCTCCGCCGCGCTCGCCTCCGCCGCCCCACCGCCCGCCGCCCCACCGAGGGCCGCCCGGCGGCCGCGCTCGGCCAGGCCCGAGGGGCTCCGGGATGGGCGCGGGGGCGGCCGGGGGGGGCCCGTGTCCCCGGTGTCCCCGGTGCCCGCGGGGCGGCCGGCGGGTGGGCGGCGGGGGGTGATGGCACCGGCGCGCCGTGGGCTGGGCCCGGCCCCGCGGGCGGCCCTGAGGATGCTGCCGGGGCCGGGCCCCCCCCCCCCCCCCCCGGGCCGGAGCGGGACCCAGCCCGGCATCGCCCTCTGCGGCACCTGCCTGTGCCTGGGCAGCGACGCCGCCCGCGCCGCCGGGCAGAGCCAGGAGGAGAAGGTACCGGTACCTCCCCGGGGGGCGGGGGCCCCCGTCGCGCGCCGGCAGCAGCCCTGGCCCGCGGGGGGGGCACGGCCCGGGGCGGGCAGGGGGCGGCGGGCGGTCCCGGCGCCTCCCGCCCGGGCCCGGGCCCCCCCCGGGGGGGGCCGGTGGCCTGGGGGCGCGGCCGGGGTTGGCATCGCCCCGGCCCCCGGCCCTGTCCGCGGGCACCCGGGGCTCCCGGCCCGCTGGAGGCGGCCGGTGGCCACCAGCCCCGGGCCTGCCCGAGCCGTGGGGCCGGTGCCGTGCCCAGCCCCGGGGCTGCCCCCCTCCCCGCCGCGGCCCGGTGGCCCGCCGGCCCCCGGATCTGATCCCCGTGCCGGCCGGGCGGACGGGCGCAGCTGGGGGCACCGCCGTGCCCCCCCGACCCCCGCCGTTGGGCTGTGTGCGCCTGCACGAGGGGGTGTGCGCGGTGGGGATGGGGTGGGGCACCCCGGGGGGGGCTGTGCCCCCCGGGGTAAATGCCCAGTGGAGGCGTTGGTGTGCCACGGGCGCTGCCCCCCGGCCCTGCCCGGGGAAGCGGGGGGCGCTCCCCCCCCGGTGGCCTCTGTGCGCGCTCCCATCCGCAGTGCATCCACTGCACCCACTGAGCCCGCTGCACCCACTGCATCCAGTGCACCCAGTGAATCCACTGCACCCTCTGCACCCATTTTGCCCGCTGCACCCGCTGCACCCTCTGCGCCCGCTGCACCTGTGCACCCAGTGCATCCACTGCACCCACTGCACCCAGTGCACCCACTGCACCCCTGCACCCAGTGCACCCACTGCGCCTGCTGCACCCAGTGCACCCACTGCACCCGCTGCACCCAGTGCACCCATCTGCGGCCTGCCTGCATCCAGTGCACCCGCTGCACCCGCTGCACCCAGTGCACCCGCTGCACCCGCTGAACCCACTGCATCCAGTGCACCCACTGCACCCGCTGCACCCAGTGCACCCACTGCACCCACTGAACCCACTGCATCCAGTGCACCCGCTGCACCCACTGAACCCACTGCACCCAGTGCACCCGCTGCACCCACTGCGCCCGCTGTAGGGTCCCACCCCCTGATCAGGGCAGGGACGCGGCTGGGAGCAGCCCCAGCCCCACAGCCCAGCCCCATGGTGCGTGGGGGGGGGCAGCGGGGGCTCCCTGGGGCTCGTGCCCGGGTGCCCTGGCATGGGGACAGCCCGGGCGCCCGTGCCAGGGGGGGGGGGGGGGCTGGGCCGGCCCTGGTGGCGCCCTCGGGGGGGGGGGCCGGGCGGGGGGGCCGCGGGAGGCCGTGTCTGCGCGGGGAGGTGCGAGCGGCGCCTGCGGGGCAGGAGGGGGCTGGTGGGGCAGCGCGGCGGCGTGGGGGGTCCTGGTCCCTGCTGTGCCTGCCAGCTGCCCCCCCGCACCCCCCGCCGCCAGCCCCAGTGTCCCACCCTGCCCTGGGCACCCTTGGGCCATCAGGGCCCGCGGGAGCGGCGCCCGGGCTGGGGTAGCTCTGCCTGCGGCTCGGGGGCTGGGTGGGGGGCGCTGGGGGGCTGAGCCCCGCGGGGGCGCAGGAGCTGAGCCCCCGCCCGCCCGCCCAGGTGCTGTCGCTGGGCGCCGACGTCCTCCCGGAGTACAAGCTGCAGGCGCCGCGCATCCACAAATGGACCATCCTGCACTACAGCCCCTTCAAGGCGGTGTGGGACTGGCTCATCCTGCTGCTCGTCATCTACACCGCCATCTTCACCCCCTACTCGGCCGCCTTCCTGCTCAACGACCAGGAGGAGGCCCAGCGCCGCGACTGCGGCTACTCCTGCAGCCCCCTCAACGTCGTCGACCTCATCGTCGACATCATGTTCATCATCGACATCCTCATCAACTTCCGCACCACCTACGTCAACTCCAACGAGGAGGTGGTCAGCCACCCCGCCAAGATCGCCATCCACTACTTCAAGGGCTGGTTCCTCATCGACATGGTGGCCGCCATCCCCTTCGACCTCCTCATCTTCGGCTCTGGCTCTGAGGAGGTACCTGCCGCCCCACCGGGGGGGGCCGCGCCGTGCCCTGCCGGGACTGGGCGCTATTTCGGTGCTGGGTCCCCCCACAGGGGGTGCCAGGGTGGGGGTCCCAGGGCAGTGGGTGTCAGGGCAGGGGTTGCCAGGGCAGGGGGTGTCAGGGCAGGGGGATGCCGGGGTGGGGGGTGCCAGGGTGGGGGTCCCAGGGCAGGGGTTGCCAAGGCAGGGGGTGTTGGGGCAGGGGGGTGCCGGGGTGGGGGGTGCCAGGGTGGGGGTCCCAGGGCAGTGGGTGCCAGGGGGGGGGTCCGGAGGGGGTGCCAGGGCAGGGGGTGCCAGGGTGGGGGTGTCAGGGCAGGGGGTGTCAGGGCAGGGGGTGCCAGGGGGGGCACAGGCAGCACACGGCGCTGAGCGCAGGTGCGGGTGAATCTGGGTCTGGCCCCGCGGGACCCCCACGCCCCAGCCCCGACGGAGCTGGTTTAACCGCGTCCCTGCCACGGGCCTCTGTGGGAGCCCCTAGCACCGGGGGGGGTCTCTGCCTGGGGGGGGCACCCGAGCCTGAAATGGGGAGAGATGGTGGGGCCGTGTGCGGCAGGGGGCTGGCATGGGGGCACGGGGCAGGATGGGGCCCAGTCCCCTGTGCTGGCGGGGCTGGGGGTGCCCAAACCGGGGTGGGGGGGACTGGGGGTGCCCAAACTGGTGGGTGATGGGGGGCTGGGGGTGCCCAAACTGGGGGGAGATGGGGGGCTGGGGGTGCCCATACTGGGGGGCTGTGGCAGGGCTGGGGGTGCCCAAACTGGGGTGCTGGGGGTGCCCAAACCAGGGGGCTGTGGTAGGGCTGGGGGTGCCCAAACTGGGGTGCTGGGGGTGCCCAAACTGGGGGGTGATGGGGGGCTGGGGGTGCCCAAACCAGGGGGCTGTGGCAGGGCTGGGGGTGCCCAAACTGGGGCGGGGGGGGCTGGGCCCGGCTGCTGCCCGCTCCCCGGCTGGCGGGGGGGGTCTGTGCGGGGGGCAGGGTGCCCCTGGCTGCGGGGAGCGGGGGGGCTCCCCGGGTCGGGGCGGGGGTCTCGGGTGCGGCAGCGGCCCTGGGTGACGCGGCGGCCCCCCCCGCCCCGCAGACGACCACCCTGATCGGGCTGCTGAAGACGGCGCGGCTGCTGCGGCTGGTGCGGGTGGCGCGCAAGCTGGACCGCTACTCGGAGTACGGGGCGGCCGTGCTCTTCCTCCTGATGTGCACCTTCGCCCTCATCGCCCACTGGCTGGCCTGCATCTGGTACGCCATCGGCAACGTGGAGGGGCAGCGCATCGGCTGGCTGCACGCGCTGGGCGAGCAGATCGGGAAGCCCCTCAACGGCAGCGACCTCCGCCACGGCCCCACCATCAAGGACAAGTACGTCACCGCGCTCTACTTCACCTTCAGCAGCCTCACCAGCGTCGGCTTCGGCAACGTCTCCCCCAACACCAACTCCGAGAAGATTTTCTCCATCTGCGTCATGCTCATCGGCTGTGAGTGCGGGGGGGGGCGGGGGGCAGCGGTGAGGGCAGCGGGGGTGCAGGGGCGTGCACGGGGGGGGGGGGGGTGGTGTGTGCCGGGGGGGGGGGAGCGTGTGGGTGTGCGTGCAAGCGTGCGTGTGTACATGGGGGGTGAGCAGGTGGGTGAGGGGGTGTGCGTGGGGGGGTGCATACGTGTGAGCATGAGGGTGTGTGCATGTGAGTGAGTGTGCAAGTGTGTGTGCACGTCTGCACGAGTGTGCATGTGTGCAAGCAGACGTGTGTGTGAGCATGCATGTGAGTGTGTCCAAGTGTGCGTGAGCGTGTGTGTGAGTGCACATGTGCATGGGTGTGAACATACATGTGTGTGTGCAAGCGTGCACGTGTGCATGGGTGTGGTCATGCCCGTATGTGGGAGCACGATGTGATGCAGGTGTGCAAGTGCGTGTGCATGCATCTGTGTGTGAGTGTGCATGTGCATGTGACTGTGCATGTGTGCATGCAAGTGTGCACATGTGTGTGTGTGGGTGTGCAACCATGCACATGCACACGTGAGCATGCGTGCGGTGTGCATGCGTGTGCAAGTGCGTGTGCATGCGCGTGTGTGTGTGAGCATGCAAGTGCATGTACAGGTGTGTGTGCGTGCATGTGTGCATGCAAGCGTGCGCATGTGTGCATGTGTGTGACCATGCACGTGCGCATGTGAGATGTGTGCGGGAGCGCATGTATGTGCATGTGTGTGGGTCTGTTAAGGGCAGGGGGGTGCATGTGAGCATGTGTGTGTGCGTGCAAGCGTGCGTATGTGTGCCTGCATATGTGCGCTGTGCAGTGCGTGTGCTGCTGTGAGCGTGCACATGGGTGTGCAAGCGTGCACGTGCGCATGTGAGCGTGTCTGCAGGTGTGCACGTGTGTGCGAGTGTGCATGTGAGCGTGCGTGTGTGCGTGTGCATATATGTGACCATGTGCAGTGCGTGTGAATGCGTGTGATCCTGTGCATGTGTGTGAGCATGCAAGCGCATGTGCAAGCATGCACGTCGCATGTGAGCGTGTCGCAGGTGCACACGTGTGTGCCTGTGGGTGTGCGTGTGTGCGTGTGCATATGTGTGACCATGCGCGTGCGTGCAAGTGTGAGCGTGTGAGCGTGCACGTGGGTGTGCAAGCGTGCACGTGCACATGTGGGCATGTCTGCCGGTGTGCACGTGTGTGCGAGCGCGCATGTGAGCGTGCACGTGGGTGTGCCAGCCTGCGTGTGTGCGTGTGCATATATGTGACCACGCACATGCGTGCGTGTGAGCGTGCAAGTGCGCGTGCACGTGGGTGTGCGAGCGTGCATGCGAGCGTGGGGGGGGTGTGCAAGCGTGTGCGTGTGCATATGTGTGACCATGCACGTGTGCAAGCGTGCACGTGGGTGTGCAAGCGTGCCCGCTCATCCCAGGTCCGAGCACGCCATGCCTGGGTGAGCCCAGGAGCAAAACAGTGCTGGGATGGAGGGGGGGGGGGGGGGGGGGGGGGCATGCTTTTTGAGGGGGGAATGGTGGGGGGGGGGGCGCATTTTGGGGGGGGGGGGGTGCTGCCCCTCACCGCGCCGGCCCCGCCGCAGCCCTGATGTACGCCAGCATTTTCGGGAACGTCTCGGCCATCATCCAGCGCCTGTACTCGGGCACCGCGCGCTACCACACCCAGATGCTGCGCGTCCGGGAATTCATCCGCTTCCACCAGATCCCCAACCCCCTGCGCCAGCGCCTCGAGGAATATTTCCAGCACGCCTGGTCCTACACCAACGGCATCGACATGAACGCGGTGAGGGGGGACACACACACACACCCCCCCCCCGTGACGAAATTTGGGGGGGGGGATACGGCCGGCGGGGCAATGGAGGACGCTGGGCAGCACGAGCCCCTGGGAGACCCCCAATCGCCCCCTTGGGGGCGATTGGGGGTCTCCCAGGGGGTCGTGCTGCCTCTTTGGAGCGATTGGGGGGCTCCCAGGGGGTCGTGCTGCCTCTTTGGAGAGATTGGGGGTCTCCCAGGGGGTCGTGCTGCCCCTTGGGGGAGATTGGGGGGTCTCCCAGGGGTCGTGCTGCCTCTTTGGGGCAATTGGGGGGCTCCTAAGGGCTCGTGCTGCCTTTTGGGGAAAAATTGGGGGCTCCCAGGGGGTCGTGCTGCCCCTTTGGGGCAATTGGGGGGGCTCCTAAGGGCTCGTGCTGCCTTTTGGGGACAATTGGGGGCTCCCAGGGGCTTGTGCTGCCCCTCGGGGCGATTGGGGGGCTCCCCGGGCCCTGTGCTGTCCCGGCCCCCCTGCCCTGACCCCCCCCCCCGCCCCCCCAGGTGCTGAAGGGGTTCCCCGAGTGCCTGCAGGCCGACATCTGCCTGCACCTGAACCGCTCGCTGCTGCAGAGCTGCCGGCCCTTCCAGGGCGCCACCAAGGGCTGCCTGCGCGCCCTGGCCATGAAGTTCAAGACCACGCACGCCCCCCCCGGGGACACCCTGGTGCACGCGGGCGACGTCCTCACCGCCCTCTACTTCATCTCCCGCGGCTCCATCGAGATCCTGCGCGGGGACGTGGTGGTGGCCATCCTGGGTGAGACACCCCCCCCCCCCCCCCCCAATGCCCCCCAGAACCCCGGGGGGACGCAGCGCCGGTGCTCTGCCCACCGCCCCCCCCCCGCCATGCTGTACCCCAGGGGATAGAATCATAGAATCACAGAATGTTTTGGGTGGGAAGGGACCCCCAGAGCCCACCCAGCCCAACCCCCCTGCAGGAGCAGGGACACCTTGAACCACATCAGGTTGCTCACAGCCCCGGCCAACCTGGCCTGGAATGGTCCCAGGGATGGGGCCTCCACCCCCTCTCTGGGCAACCCCTGCCAGGCTTTCACCACCCTCCCTGGAAAGAATTTCTGCCTTAGATCCAGCCTAAACCTGCCCTGCTTCAGTTTAAAGCCACCCCCCCTTGTCCTGTCCCAGCTGGCCCTGCTAAAAAGCTTGTCCCCCCCTTTCCTCTGGGCCCCCTTGAAGCCCTGAGCGGCCGCACTCAGCTGTGCCCGCAGCCTCCTCTGCTCCAGGCTGAGACACCCCCCAACTCTCCCAGCCTGGCCTCAGAGCAGAGGGGCTCCAGCCCTCGGAGCATTTTAGTAGCCCTCCCCTGGCCCCGCTCCAACAGGTCCATGTCCTCCTGGTGCTGAGGGCTCCCGAGCTGGACGCAGGGCTCCAGGGGAGGTCTCCCCAGAGCAGAGCAGAGGGGCACAATCCCCTCCCTCCACGCTGGCCACGCTTCTCCTGATGCAGCCCAGGGCAGGGTTGGCTTCTGGGCTGCCAGCGCCCATGGCCGGCTCCTGGCCAGCTTTTCACCCATCAGTGCCCCCAAGTCCCTCTGGGCAGGGCTGCTCTCCATCCTTTCCTCCCCCAGCCTGTATGGATACCGGGGGTTGCCCCGACCCAGGGGCAGGACCTTGCCCTTGGCCTTGTTGAACCCCATGAGGTTCCCATGCCCCCACCTCTCCAGCCTGTCCAGGTCCCTCTGGATGCCATCCCGTCCTTCTGGTGTGTCAACCACACCACTCAGCTTGGGGTCATCCGCAAACTTGCTGAGGGTGCGCTCGATCCCCCTACGTCACTGATGAAGATATTAAACAGCACCGGTCCCAGTACGGACCCCTGAGGGATGACCCCCACCTTTTCTCCTGCCCCCCCAGGGAAGAACGACATTTTTGGGGAGCCGCTGAACCTGTACGCGCGGCCGGGGAAGTCGAACGCGGACGTGCGGGCGCTGACCTACTGCGACCTGCACAAGATCCAGCGCGAGGACCTGCTGGAGGTGCTGGACTGTACCCCGAGTTCTCCGACCACTTCTGGTCCAGCCTGGAGATCACCTTCAACCTGCGCGATGTGAGGGGGGGCGGGGGGGACGCTGGGGGGGGGTTCCCACGGGGGTCCCGAGCGAGGTGCGGGGGGGGCTTGGCACGGGGGATGCTGCGGGATGGGGCGCAGACACCGCGTGACGCCCATTGGGGGGGGGGGGCACCCACGCCGCTGCCCCCAGCCCAGGGGGGTTGGGGGGGTCTGGCAGCCCCCCCCCCCGCCCCGGGCTCATCATCCCCCCCCCCCTCCCCTCCCCGCAGACCAACATGATCCCCGGCTCCCCCGGCAGCGACGACCTGGCCAGCGGCTTCAACCGCCTGCGGAAGCGCAAGCTGTCCTTCCGCCGGCGCACGGAGAAAGGTGGGCTGGGGGGGGGGGGGCGGGGGGGGGCTGGGGTGCGCGCCCCGAGGGGCTGCGGTGACCCCAGGGCCTGTCCCTGTCCCTGTCCCTGTCCCCGTCCCCCCCCCGCAGACGCCGCCAGCGCCGGGGAGCTGCGGAGCGTGCCGAAGGCGCTGCGGGCGGGCAGGAGCTGCCAGACGCCCGGGGCGCCGCGGGGGCCGCCCGAGTGGGAGCCCCCCCATTCCAGCTCCCCCCCCAGCTCCCCCTCCAGCGATGAGGATGAGGAGGACCCCCCCGCGCCCCCCCCGGGGGCCGCCGCCGCGCTCTCCCCCTTCCGCAGCGAGGCGCCCGCCGAGGCCGAAGAGCGCAAGGGCAGCGACATGTGCAACCCGCTCTCAGGTGGGGGGCGCGGGGGGGGGCACCCCCTGTTCCACCCCCTCCATGCTCATCCCCCCCACCCCTCCCCCCGCCCCCCCCACCCACCCCCCCCCCAAACCCCCATCCCCTGCCCCCCCCATGCCATGCTCCGGTGCTGATTCCCCCCCCCAAATCCCCATCCCCTGCCCCCCCCCCATGCCATGCTCCGGTGCTGATTCCCCCCCCCCCCCAAACCCCCATCCCCTGCCCCCCCCCATGCCATGCTCCGGTGCTGATTCCCCCCCCCAAACCCCCATCCCCTGCCCCCCCCCATGCCATGCTCCGGTGCTGATTCCCCCCCCCCCCCAAACCCCCATCCCCTGCCCCCCCCCATGCCATGCTCCGGTGCTGATTCCCCCCCCCAAATCCCCATCCCCTGCCCCCCCCCATGCCATGCTCCGGTGCTGATTCCCCCCCCCAAAATCTCCATCCCGTGCCCCCCTCCGTGGCGTGCTCGGTGCTGATTCCCCCCCCCCCCCCAAATCCCCATCCCCTGCCCCACCTCGCCACGTCGGTGCTGTTTCCCCCCCCCGCCGCCCCCAAATCCCCATCCCCTGCCCCCCCTTGCGGTGCTCCGGTGCTGATCCCCCCCCCCCCCCCAAAATGTTCACAGGAGCCTTCTCGGGGGTCTCCAACATCTTCAGCTTCTGGGGGGAGAGCCGGGGGGGGCAGTGCCGGGGGGGGCAGTACCGGGAGCTGCCGCGCTGCACCCCCGCCGCCCTCGCCATCCCCCTGCCCGGCCTCGGCCGCCGCCAGCGCTGCCAGGTGGAGACGCGGCTCGACCTGCTCCAGAGGCAGCTCAACAGGTACGGGGGGCACGGGGCTGCGCCCCCAGACCCCCAGCTGCCCCCGGGAGCCCCCCAACTCCCCCAAGGGGCAGCACGACCCCTTGGGAGACCCCCAATCTCCCCAAAGAGGCAGCAACGACCCCCTGGGAGCCCCCAATCTCCCCCAAAGAGGCAGCACGACCCCCTGGGAGCCCCCCAATCTCCCCCAAAGAGGCAGCACGACCCCCTGGGAGACCCCCAATCTCCCCCAAAGAGGCAGCACGAGCCCCTGGAGACCCCCAATCTCCCCCCAAAGAGGCAGCACGAACCCCCTGGGAGCCCCCCAATCACCCCAAAGAGGCAGCACGACCCCCTGGGAGCCCCCCAATCGCCCCCAAAGAGGCAGCACGACCCGCTGGGAGACCCCCAATCTCCCCAAAGAGGCAGCACGAGCCCCTGGGAGCCCCCCAATCGCTCCAAAGAGGCAGCACGACCCCCTGGGAGCCCCCCAATCTCCCCCAAAGAGGCAGCACGACCCCCTGGGAGCCCCCCAATCTCCCCCAAAGGGGCAGCACGAGCCCCTGGGAGCCCCCCAATCCCCCAAAGGGCAGCACGAGCCCCTGGGAGCCCCCCAATCCCCCCAAAGAGGCAGCACGACCCCCTGGGAGCCCCCCAATCTCCCCCAAAGAGGCAGCACGAGCCCCGGGAGACCCCCAATCGCCCCCAGGGGTCTCCCAGGGGCTCGTGCTGCCCAGCGGCGTGCGGTGCCCCACAGACGCCACGACGCGCCTCTGTCCGCAGGCTGGAGACCCGCATGGCCGCAGACGTCAGCTCCATCATGCAGCTCCTGCAGCGTCAGGCCGCCCTGGTGCCCCCCGCCTACAGCACGGTGTCGTCCCCCCACCAGCCCCCCGGCCCCCCCTGCCCGCTGCAGCCCGTCCTCCCCATCACCCCCATCCAGCCGCTCTCTCAGGTGAGCACAGCACGGTCCCCAGACCCCCAAGTTTGGGGCAGACCCTCACCTAGGCCACGTCACCTCATCCCCCAGCCCCACAGCGGGTTGGGGCCACCCCTGGGCCCCCCAGATTGGGGGCAGCCCCCCTTTGTGCCCGAGACCTACTGTGGGTTGGGGTCACCCCTGGGCCCCCCAGATTGGGGGCGCCCCCCCCCCCCCCCCCCCCTGCCCCTTGCCCCGTCCCCCACCCCCAGCCCCACTGCGGTCGGGGCCACCCCTGGGCCCCCCAGATTGGGGGCAGCCCCCCTCCCATGCACCCACCGCCCCGGTGTGCGGTGACGGTGACCCCGGCTGCCCTCGCTCCCGCAGGTTCCCCGCTTCCCGGTGCCGCTGGAGCTGCCGCAGGCCCCGGACCCCCGCGCCGAGCCACCGCTGCCACCGCCACCGCTGCCGGCGCCGGACATGGTGCTGCTGGGGGAGCCGGTGGGCGCCCCGCCACGCCGCCGCTCGCTGCCCGGCCAGCTGCCCGCCCCGCCGGACACACGGCCGCTGCACAGACACTGCTCCGACCCCGGCAGTTAATGGGCAGGGCCGGGACGGGGCCGCGACCCCCGGCGCCAGGGGCTGCGGGACCCCCGTCCCCAGGACACGCTGGCGGGGCCGCTGGGCTGCCGGCTGCCGTCCCCACGGACGCCCGGGGGCTGCCGCCCGCCGCCGCGCCTCGCCTCCCCTTCCTCATCCTCCTCCTCCTCCCCCCGCGGTGCCGCCACGGGCCTGGCCCCACGGCCCCTTCCCCAGCCAGACCCCCGGCCGGCCGGGGCCGCGCTGCCCCCGGCCAGGGCCCTCCCTGGGGACGGCGGCGCCACGGGAGGGGGCGGGGGGGGCGTGCACACGCGTGTGTGCGTGCATCACGCATGCGTGCGTTGTCACACGTGTGCGTGCGTTGTGTGTGTGTGTGTCACGTGTGGCGTGTGCGTGTGCGTCATGCGTGTGTGGGCATCGTGTGTGCGTACGTGTGTCACACGTGTGCGTGTGGTGTGTGTGTCACACGTGTGTGTCATGTGCGTGGGCATCATGTGTGTGCGTGCGTGTGTCACACGTGTGCGTGTGGTGTGTGTGTCGTGTGTCAGTGTGCATGCGTGGGTGTGTGTGTGGTGTGTCACACGTGTGCGTGTCGTGTGCGTCATGCGTGCGTGTGTGTCACACGTGTGCGTGTGGTGTGTCACACGTGTGTGTGTGCATCATGCGTGCGTGTGTCACACGTGTGCGTTGTGTGCGCATGTGTCACACGTGTGCGTGTGTAATGTGTGTGTCACGTGTGTCACGCGTGTGTGCGTGCGTGTGGCCGTGTCCAGCGCCCTGGGACACCGCCTGTCTCTCGGGTGGTGGGGGGGGGAGGGGTGTGGGGGGGCTCCTGCTGTGCCAGGACCCCCGTGCTGCTCTCTCGGGACAGACGGACAGGCCCTGCCCGTCCGTCCGTGTGCATGTGTCTGTGTGTCTCCTCCCCAGCCACGCTGCCCCCCCCGCCGTGGCAGGCGCCTGCATGCGTGTGTACACGTGTGCCCGTGTGCGCCAGGCCACGGGGTGGGGGGGTGGGGCGGGTGCAGGGCCCCCCCAGCCGTGTCCCCGTCCTTTCCGGGCCCGCCCGGGGGGGGGGGGGGCGCGTCCCCCCCCACGCCGCTGCCCCGGTGCCCCCCCCCCCCGCGCCCCCCCAGCGGGGGCCCCCCCCGCTGCTCCCCCCGCACAGCCGGTGGCACGGGGCCGGGGGGTGCGCCCCCCCCGCATCGCCCCAGCCCACGGTGCTGCCCCACGCACACAGGGAGGGGGAGGCCCCGGCGGGGGGGGGGGGGGGCGCGGGGGGCTGCTGCCCACCCGCCCGCTCCCCCGCTGGCTCCTGGTAGCGCGTGCCGTGTTCGTGCCGTCGTCCCGTAGCCGGGCGCCGCGTGCGCCCGTCCCGCCCAGCCCCGCATGTCGCCTTCCGTGGTAGGTGCCCCCCCAATAAACCGGACGGACACCCCGGCGCCCGGCTCCGAGTGCGGCTGCGCTGCGGGACAGGGCTACGGCAGGGCCGGGCCACCACGGCTCCTGAGACAGGGCCACGGCAGAGATGGGCCACTGCAGCTCCTTGAGACAGGGCCACAGCAGAGCTGGGCCACCACGGTCCTGAGACAGGGCCATGCAGAGGGGGCCACTGCAGCTCCTTGGGACAGGGCCACGGCAGAGCTGGGCCACCCAGGATGGGGTCATGGCAGGGCCGTGCCACCGTGGCTCCTTGGGATGGGGCCACGGCAGAGCTGGGCCACCTGGATGGGCCATGGCAGAGCTGGGCCACTGCGGCTCCTGGGACGGGACCGTGGCAGAGCCAGGCCACCGCAGCTCCTTGGGACGCAGCTGTGGCAGGCCCATGCCACCGTGGCTCCTTGAGACAGGGCCATGGCAGAGCTGGGCCACCTGGGATGGGGTCATGGGGGGCCGGGCCGGCGAGGGGCCGGCTCCTTGGGACGGGGCCCGGGGGGGGAGGTGCGGGGGGCCAGGGCCGGGCCCGCGGCCGCCGGTGCCTGCGGCCGTGCCAGGGCTGCCGCGGGGCCCGGGCAGGGACGGGGCCGGAGGATTTGGGGGGGGCCCGGGCCCCCGGCGCGGGCCCGGAGGTGCCGTTGTAGGTGAAGGGCCCGGGGGCGACGCAGGGGCCCGGGCTGGCGGGCGTCCAGCGCCGGATCTCCAGGCGGGAGAAGGCGGGGGCGTCCAGCGGCCGGACGATGACGGGGCTGCGCGAGGCCACCGAGGGGTCCTCGTCGAAGAAGTTGAAGGGGCGCAGGAAGAAGCCGACGGCGTTGCCGGGGGTGGGGTGGGGGGACGTGCAGGAAGCGACGGTCACCCAGGCCACCAGGTCCTGCACGGGGCGGGGGGGACCGCGGCCGTCGGCCGGGCACGCGGCACAGCGGGACACCACCCCCCCCACCCCCCCCCCACAAAGCACTGGTGGGTCCTGCCGCGGTGCCCAGGCTGCCCCCCCCACCCCTGCGCCGTCCCCGGGGCTGTCACCTGGTCCTCGAGGGACTCGTTGTTGCGGAGGAAGCTCTCGAAGCTGACGAGGGGCTCCCAGGGGTCGTTCTGGGCGTAGATGCTGCTGCTGGAGGGCTCGTTCTCATGGTGCCGCGTCACGGCCAGGTGGTACCTGCGGGGGACGGGGCAGGATCAGGCCCGCTGCGGGGGGGGCAGGGGGCTGACGGACCCACGGGTGCCACCCAGCCCGGGCTCCCCCCCCCCCCCCCGCGCTATGTCACCACCAGCCCAGCCACGCCGGGGGGACACGGGGCTGGTGGCGGGCAGGGGCTCGGGGGGGGGGCTCGGCACAGCAGCCCGCACCGGTGAGGCCACCGGCCACATCCCCGCCGTGCCAGGCCAGGGGGGCTGGGGTCCCCCTCAGCCAGGGTGGGCGCATGGTTGGGACCCCGGTGCCCCTTGCGCGGTGCCACCACCTGCTCCGAGGTGCCACGGGCAGGACCGGCATGGGGGGTCCTTCCGGGGGTCGGCCGACGGCCAGGGGCGAGGGCAGCCGTGACCGCGGCCGGCGCAGCCTGCAGAGGGGCTGGCAGCTTGGGGACAGGCAGCCAAGGCGTCCCCGTTCCCCGTGCCGTCACCGCGGCGGCCGGGTGGGCTCGGTGCCCGCCGTGGTGGGGGGGGCCCCCCCCCCCGGAGCGCCCTTCTCCTCCCGCCAGCCGCGCGGCAGCACCCGCCCGGCGTGGGAGCTGTGCTGGATGCGGTAGCCGCGCCGGTGGCCCCAGCGGTTGCGCTGGCGGGGGTTGTAGAAGAGCAGGTAGCGCGGCAGCGCCTTGCCGAAGGGGAGGGCGGCCTGGAGCTCGCTGCGGCGCGGCTGCCGGTACAGCCAGGGCTGCACCACGCGGGCGCCCGGGCTCCAGGGGTTGGAGATGTTCTCGAAGCGCGGCCGGCCCCGGGGTGCGCCCGCACCCCCCCCCCGCAGCGACGGCTCCGGTGCGGGGCTCCGGTCCCTCCTCCCCGGGGCCCTCGGGGGCCGCACCTGCGACGTCCAGGTCCACCTTGTAGTGGACGAGGTGGGTGTGGAGGTTGCCCAGGAGGTGGCTGTGGACGCGGGTGCCGTAGCGCCGGCCCTGCGGCGTGTAGAAGGTGGCATGGATGAAGCCGGTGGCGTGGACCTTGGCCTCCATCACGCCATTGGGGTAGAGGAGGAAGTCCCAGATGTAGTCGTAGTTGTAGACGGTGGAGGTGGTGCGCAGGACCAGCGCCTGCCCCTCCAGGCCGGCGTAGAAGTGGAACCCCCCCTGGAAGTCGCTGTCGAAGTGGCGGCGGAGCGGGACGCCGGTGGGCAGCTCGAAGATGCAGATGGCGCTGGCGAAGCGCACCGGCCCGTCGGCGTCGTAGAGGTGGTGGGCGTCCAGGTAGGTGGCCGCCTCGGGGCAGTCGATGCCGTGGGCCAGCTCGTAGGTGACGGAGCCCATGCCCCAGCCGGCGTCGATGTACTTGGTCTGCATGGCGGCCGGCGTGTGGCCCCCGTAGAAGGCGATGGCCTCCTGCACGCTGACCTCGTAGGCCAGGCGCTCGCCGTTGAAGCGCAGGTCGAAGAGCTGGAGGCCGGCGGAGGAGCGCAGGCGGAAGGCCAGGCTCCAGCCCCCGTACTCCACCTGGTTGCCCCGCAGCCGGTACCGCCGGCCCTGGGGTTCGCACACCTTGGCCCCGTGCACCGTGGTGGGGGTGCCGGTGGCGAAGCGCCCGCGGGGCTCGTAGCTGGAGAAGAGCTGCTGGGCCGGGGGCTCGTCCAGGGGGGCCACGGCCAGCGTCCCCCGCTCGTAGTGCTCGGCCAGCTCCCGCGGGCTGGAGAAGTAGCGCCCGTTGTACCAGAGGCGCTCCACCGTCCAGCGCCGTGGGTCAGCGTCCCGGTGGTCCACCAGCACCTCCAGCCCCACCGGGTGCAGGAAGAAGCCCTCCACGAAGCGCTGCAGCACCAGCCAGCTGCGGCGCTCGCCAGGCGCCAGCCCCCGCGGCGCGATGTCCGAGAAGGTCAGGCAGCGCTGGGAGCAGTTGTGGTACCAGAAGCCGGTGGTGTCGCGCAGCAGGCGGTAGAGCGGCTCCATCGCCTCGGCCAGCGTGCGGTGCAGCAGCTCGTACTCCAGCAGGGTCACGGGCCGGGCGTCGAAGGGGATGGCGCGGCCACCCTTGTAGCGCAGCGGCCGGTAGGAGCTGGGCCGGCTCGGTGACGTTGGGCCCGCCGCCCCCCGAAGAAGACGACGGCGCGAGCCTGGCGCCGGGGCCGGGGGCCGCCCTGGTCCAGGTAGCGCAGGGCCAGCCGCTTCTTGGGGGGCAGCAGCTCCACCAGGAAAAGGCTGTTCTTGGCCAGGGACCCCCCCCGGCTCGGCGACAGCCCCAGCTCTGGGCGGCTCATCAGGAAGGAACGCACGGCACGCAGCTCCGCCGGCGACAGGTCAGCAAAGATGGACGCCTTGTCCGGAGGTGGCACGGGGGGGGGGGGGGGGGGCAGGCTCGGGCCGGGGACGCGGGCCGGCGCGCCCTGCCTGCGGCCGGCCGTGACCCACGCTGTCCCCCGGCACGGGGAACCGCTGATCCCCCCCTCTCCGCAGCAGCCCTTGGCCGGAGCTGGCGCCCACCCCACGGCCATTCCCCACCGGCAGGCGCCGACGGCGTCCAGGCAAAACATGGCATGGGGGGATGGCGACAGCGCGGCGGGACGGCAACGGCGCGGCTGAGCGGCTGTTGGTGCAAAGGCCGCCCTGTCCGGGCAACAGCGCGCCAGCAGGGCCGGCAGCACACCGTGCCACGCCGGTTCTCCCACCCTGGGTGGGGGGGGCACGGACCCTGTTGGGTGCTGGGGGTCCAGCTCCGGTGTCCCCCATTGAGGGGTCCCTGCTGTCAGCCCGAGCACCACCGCCCGGCACCCACGGGGTGCTAGAGGTGACGGGGACGCGGCGGCACCCTGTACCCCGGGGGCGCTGGCCCACGGGACGGTGGGGGGGTCCTGGGCCGGACCCCCGGTGTCTCCGTTCCCCATGGAGCAGCCCCCCATCTTTTTGCAGGGAGCTGCCCCCCCCCCACCCGGACCCCCTCACCGCCCCCCGCTCCCTGCCTGCGCCGTGGCTGTCCCCGCCTGACCCCCCCCCCCGCACGGGGCGCAACCCCCCCCCCCCCCCGGGTTAATGAACACCCCGTGGCCCGCCCCGGACCCCCTTCCCCCCCGGGGGCAAATTCCGGGCGGGGGGAAACGGACAAACCCACGCGGGGCCACGGACACTCCAGAAGCGCCGGGGGGGGGGTGCGGGGGGGGTCGGGGGAGCGCCTCTGGCGCTCCCCCGACCCCCCCCCGCACCCCCCCCGGCCCCCCAGAATTGTAGCTACAAGACAGGGGGCTGCCAAACAGCACCCTCACAGGACCAGGCCCTTGGCCTTGAACCTCACCCGATCGGCCTGGGCCCATGGATCCGGATGGGGCCCCCCCCAGGCCCCTCAGCCTCAGGCAACGCGGCCTCCTCGGCCCCTCAGGTACCCACGGCCACACCCGTCCCCATGGCAACCTCCCCTACCCCCCCCGTCCCCATGGCAACACCCGCCCTGCGCCACCGTTCCCATGGCAACGCCGGCCTTAGCCCCGCCCTCCCCTCGGGTCACCATGGCAACTCCCGCCGCTCAGGGCGGGGGCGGGCTGGAGCAGCTGCCGTCGCTATGGCAACGCGGCCTGGCCTGGAGCCGCGGCCTGCCGTACCCGCCCCGCCCGGCCGCCGCGCACCCCCGCCCCGCGCCTTCTCCCGCCGGCCCCGCCGCAGGTGCCTGCCGCCCCGGGGCGCTCCCCCCCGGGCCCGGGGGGGCCCCGCGGTGCGCAGCAGGGCCCTGCCGTGCGGGCGAGGCCCAGCAGGGCCTGAGCTGGGCCGGCCCTGCCTGCTCGCAACCCCTGAGGACCAGCGTGCGTGCCCAGCCTGGCAGCCCGGGGGGCGTTTGCAGGGTCCGGAGGAACCAGCCGCAGGTCGAGGTGCGAGGGTCCGAGAGCGGGGAACCCCCTCACCCCTGGGCCAAGCCCTGGCAGGAGCCATCTCGTATCTGCCTGCCTGTGCCGCCGGTGCCTGAGCTGTTCTGTAGGTTTCTGTAGGTTCTGTAGATTTCTGTAGGTCTCTGTAGGTCTCTGTAGGGTTCTGTAGGGTTCTGTAGGGTTCTGTAGGTTCTGTAGGGTTCTGTAGGTTCTGTAGGCTTCTGTAGGTTCTGTAGGGTTCTGTAGGTTTCTATAGGTTCTGTAGGGTCTGTAGGTTCTGTAGGGTCTGTAGGGTCTGTAGGTTCTGTAGGGTCTGTAGGGTTCTGTAGGGTCTGTAGGTTCTGTAGGGTTCTGTAGGGTCTGTAGGTTCTGTAGGGTCTGTAGGGTCTGTAGGGTTCTGTAGGTTCTGTAGGGTTCTGTAGGACGGCTGTAGCCACAGCCTTGAGGGGGCCCAGGGGTGCCTCCCTGGAAACGCGGTGCAAGTCCAGCGAAGCTCCGGGGTTTGGGGGTGCCGGAGCTCCTTGCGAGCCCCAGGCAACCCAGAGGGACGCGGCGGGCAGGCCAGCTGCCAGCGCAGGTGACACAGGAGGGGCACGAGGACCGTTTGGAAGCAGAATGGTTTCAGCAGGCATGGGTGCGGCGCGGCAGGCCCTCTCGGGTGCCCGGGAGGAGTTGGGAGCGCGTCTTGGCTTCATTGCCCAGCGGCAGACACCCCCTACGCCCGCCCGGCTGGTGAAAGCACCGTATTTGCCGTCGCAGGGGTGGTGCCGAGCCCAAGCGGCAGCTGTAGAGCGCTCCAGCAGTGTTTCAAAATGGGAGGCGCCAAGGCAGCGATCCCTGGTGCGACCCTGACGTCCTCCCGGGGAACGGGAGCATTGACCGTGGCAGCCCCGGCAGAGCCGCACGCGCCAGCCTCTGTGCTGCAGACCCGGCCTCGCCGAGGCTTTGGGAGACTCCTGGCTTTGAGAGCAGAATTCCTCTGTTTCTGTAAAAGGAAACAGCGCGAGGGCGCCTGGAATCACAGGAGCCTTTGAAACAAAACTTCCGCGCGGGTGTTTGCGCTTCACGGCGGGTTAAGTTACCGGAGCGCGGCGTGGGGGACAAATGGCCCTGGGAGAGCGGGGGCCGGGCTCCTCCCAGCACTGGGGAACCTGCTGCTGCCCAAGGAGTGGCGAGAGGAAAGTGAGTGCGGAGGAAACGGCTGCGGCGCCTGGATAAGCCGGAGAGCTGCGCGGCGCTGCCCGAGCCTGCGGAGGTTACGGAGCCGACGCCGGGGGGGGCGGGGAGGGGCTGTTCCCGCAGGATTTACGCCGCTCTGCCCAGAAATGGCCTGGGGTGGGGCTGCCCGGGGTGGCAAATATGTTCTGTGGCGCGGCGAGGGAGCTGTTGGGAGCCCCCGCACGCAAGCAGCCCCAGCAGGCGTGCGGCAGCGTGGTCTGAGCCCCGTCAGGGCCCGTCCTGCCCCTCCGGGGAAGGGCGAGAGAGCTCAGCGCTGCTGGCCACGCCACGTTATGTCTGTCAGCGACGAGTGCGGCGATGCCGTCACCGCGACAGCGAGCGTGGCCCAGATGAAGGTCTCTCGTTCTGTCTTCCAAGGCGCCGACAGCAAAAGCTTCACGTTCACCGGGGATCTGTGGTCTGGTGGCGGCAAGGGCGGGTGGGATCCTCCCTGCGCCGGAGCCAGACGCAGCCTTTGGGATGGCCCCGCTCTCGGGAGGAGGCTGGCGGCGCCGAGGGGCACCGCACGCAGCTCTGCTCTTCCACAAGGGGAGGCTCGCCCCGACTCGCTCCGGCAGCATTCTCGGCCTCCAGCGAGGTTCTCGCCTCGGAATGCGTCGCGCTCCGCCTGACCCCAAGTCCTGCTTGCTCCCTCCAGGGGACCTTCTCCCACCCGCCCCGGTCGCTCGCCGCCAGCCAGGCTCCTTCGCCTTCCCGACGCCTCCGATGCCTCCCAGGCTGCTCTTCCCCGTGCGGCAGCCGCTCCAGTCGCTGCCTTTTGGGGGAAGGGGCCAGCAGGCCCAGCTTGCCCCGCTGAGGGGTTGGGCGAGCGCGGCGTGCCCCAGCGGTGCGGGGACGCTCTCCTTCTCCCCCGCCTCGGGTGAATCCCGGCGCCTGCGCTGGGTTTTGGCCTCCTCTCACCTTGCGTGCCCTCGGCACGCCCCGGCTGCTGCTCACCGGCTGAGACGGGGCGGGAGCAGCCGCGTGGTTCCTCGGGGTCCTGACGGCTGACATAAGCACGGCCGCGCGTGGGGGCTCGGGCAACGTCGTCCCACGTTCCCATCGCCCCGCATTCCCATCGCCCTGTGTTCCCATCACCCTGCGTTCCCGTCGCCCCACGTTCCCATCACCCCTCATCCCCATCCCCGCTCCCGTCGCCCCGTTCCCATCGCCCCCTTCCCTCCCCGCTTCCCCTCACCCCGCATTCCCATCGCCCTGCGTTCCCGTCGCCCCACGTTCCCGTCGCCCCACGTTCCCGTCGCCCCGCGTTCCCATCACCCCTCATTCCCATCACCCCGCATTCCTGTCACCCCTAATTCCCATCACCCCGCGTTCCCATCACTCCATGTTCCCATCACCCCGTGTTCCCATCACCCCGCGTTCCCATCACCCCTAATTCCCATCACCCCACGTTCCCATCACTCCATGTTCCCATCACCCCGCGTTCCCATCACCCCGCGTTCCCGTCACCCCGCGTTCCCATCACCCCGCGTTCCCGTCACCCCGCATTCCCGTCGCCCCATGTTCCCGTCACCCTGCGTTCCTGTCACTGTCGCCGCGGTGGCTGCTGTTGGAGCCAGCTGGAGGGGAAAAGGGGTTTTGGGAGATTTTAGCTACGAAGGGGCCGGGTTGTGGCATGACTGGTGTGAAGCAAACGCAAGGACCGGGCGCGCCTGGGAAGTTTCAGACCTATTTCCACGGCTCTGCTGCGTTTCCCGCGGGACCTCGCTTCCACGTCTCTTAGCGCCGGGCCCGCTCCTTGCCTGTGAGGGATAACGGTTCGCTGTCACCCCCCTCCGCGGGTCAGACACCTTCCGGAGCCCCCGCCGGGGGTGGGAAGGGGCCGGTTGGTCCCGTCCCGCGAAGGCCTCCTCTCCCCAGCCCATCCCTTAGCACCGGTCCCCATCCCGGCCGGGTGCCTGGGTGTCCCCCCCGTTGGCATGCCAGGCCTCCCCTGTCACCTCGCCGAAGCCGGAGGCGTGAGGCTGAGCTTTCCCCTCTCCTCTGGAGCCCACCCCTCCCCTGTGGCGCGGCGGCCGCGGGTCTTGGCTCTCCCCCTTGGCAGGGTTTGGGTTGCTCCAGCTGGCGCCTTCGCCCCCCACGCAGCGTTGGGGTTTTTTTTCCGCCCGTTCCGTAACCACAGCCCAACCCCTACGGCCAGCGGAACAGCGAGCGGCACAGGGCCCCCGAGAGCTCCCGCGCCTCTCCCGCCCGCCGTGCCCTGCGTGTCGGAGGGACCCTCCCACGGCTCAGGCCGCCCGCGAGCCCCCGCCTCTGCCGTGGCGCGGGCGCGGGTCCCACCCGGGGCTGTTGGGGGGGGGGGAACGCCGGGCCGAAGCCCGGCCCCCCCCCCGCCGCGCGCTCCCCCCGCGGCTGCGCCGGGCTGCGGCACCGTGCGCCCGCAGCTCCTCCTTCTGCGGCACAGAGCCCTGTGGCACGCCCCCCCCCCCCAGACACGGAAGGGCCCTGCGCCCCCGGCCGCCCCCCCCCCACCCCCCCTGCAGCACCCCGGGCCGGCCCCCCCCCCGGAGCGTCCCGCGGCCGTGCGGCCGGCCCTGCGCGAGCTTGCCCTGGGCTGTCTGCGTTTGCCGTTAGCCACTCGCGTGCCCATCAAGCCTCCATGACCCTCTGCGCCCCGCAGTTCACCGGCGTCACCGCGGGGTTGTCACCGGCTCTCCTCGGCTCTTGCGGGGTCCTCTCCGAGCGTGGCCGAGGCCAAGAGCCGCCTCTTCCCGACGGTCCGAGCGTGGGGCCTGACCAGGCAGCCCCGCGACACCAGCGCTCGGCCCATGCACTGGGGGCTCGCCCGCGGGGGCTCCCAGCTCTGCCGTGTGGTGCGCACCAACGCTGGGCGGGTGCCATGGCGCAGCGTGAGCCTGCAGCACCTCTGGTGCAGCGCTGGCCCATCCATGTGAGCCCATGGCACCTCCGGCGCGGTGCTGGCCCATCCATGTGAGCCCATGGCACCTCCGGCGCGGCACCTCCGGCGCGGGGCCCCCGTGAGCCCAGGCACCTCCGGCGCGGTGCTGGCCCATCCATGTGAGCCCATGGCACCTCCGGCGCGGTGCTGGCCCATCCATGTGAGCCCATGGCACCTCCGGCGCGGTGCTGGCCCATCCATGTGAGCCCATGGCACCTCCGGCATGGTGCTGGCGCATCCATGTGAGCCCATGGCACCTCCGGCATGGTGCTGGCGCATCCATGTGAGCCCCTGGCACCTCCGGCGCGGTGCTGGCCCATCCATGTGAGCCCATGGCACCTCCGGCGCGGTGCTGGCGCCTCCATGTGAGCCCATGGCACCTCCGGCGCGGTGCTGGCCCATCCATGTGAGCCCATGGCACCTCCGGCGCGGTGCTGGCACATCCATGTGAGCCCATGGCACCTCCGGCATGGTGCTGGCGCATCCATGTGAGCCCATGGCACCTCCGGCGCGGTGCTGGCGCATCCATGTGAGCCCATGGCACCTCCGGCGCGGTGCTGGCACATCCATGTGAGCCTGTGGCTGCGACGCCGTGGCGTCCCTCCAGGATGCGCCCCCCACCCCCTCACCGGTTCCGGGGAGCGCTAATCACGCGCGGGTTAATTGGGATCCCACCGCTGCGGGGGCAGGCCAGCGTGAGCTTGGGCCAGAGACGCCCGGCAGAGCCCGGACACAACTGAGCCGGTTTCTGTCCGTCGGTCTGTCTGCAGCCGGCTGTGGCGCCGTCCCCCTCCTTCGCTCCTCCGGCGCCCCGCGTGGAGCAGGCCCGCGGATTGCGCCCCGGCGCGTGACGCCGTTTCCTCTGTCCCGACGCGAGGGGCTGGGTGCCGCCGTCCCGCAGAGCCTCGTCCCGCCTCGGTGACAGAGGTGCTGCCGCCCTGCGCTGTGCGTGGCTGGGGGGACCCACGTGGGTCTGGGCCCGAGGGCGCCACGGAGCTGATCGGGGGCCAGTGGCAGCCGTGCAGGGCTAACGGGGCCAGTGGCCGCGGGGGGGTGGCTGTGCAGGGCTAACGGGGCCAGTGAGATGGGGGCCAGGGGTGGCCGTGCAGGGCTAACGGGGGCAGTGGCGGGGGGGGGGGGGGGGGCCGGGGGGGGGCTGGCAGGCCCCAGCCGGGGCTGGGCTGGGGTTCGGCGTACGTAGCCTGGAGGCGTGCCCTTTGCAGACCTCGCCCCCCCCCCCGGGAGGTCCTGGGGGGGGACGGGCGCTCGGAAGGGCCTTTGGGCTGGTGAAGGTGACAGACGGGGGGGGGACATGGATGCTCGTCAGCATCTTAAACTGCCCCGTCCCTTCCCGCGCCGGGCTCCTTCCAGGGGCGTCATTGGGAAGACGCCCCCAGCCTGGCGCCTGCGCCCCCGCTGGCCACAGGACGTCGCCATGGGGCTCTGGGGGGGGGGTCGAGTCCCAAAGCGCAAACGGGCGCTCACCTCTGGGCCAGCCCCCCCCCCCGCCGCCCCGTGCCCCCGGCCCCGCTGCGTGCGACCGCTTACCGGTTGTGGCCTGGTTACCAGCGGCCGCACCACGTGTACGCCCGGCACGTTGCGGCACGGCGGCGCAACTGGGGCATCCCAAAAAAGCCACCTGGGGCCGCGGCGCGTGTCACGCTCGGAGGCGGCACAGAAACCGGCGAGCGGGGGGAGCGTCTGCGATCACTGGCGTAAATCACCGTGTGTGTCCCCCCCACCCCAAGCGCTGGCCTCGAAATGCTCCCGCCGCGGCGCTGGGCGCCGGCTTCTCCCAATCCGAGCGCCCCGGTTCCCCCGGGTGCCCCGGAGCGGATGGGAGACACGAGGCCGCCTGCAAAGCCGGGGGGTGGGGGGGCTGCCCCTCCTCGTTGGCGCCACGCGCCCGTGGGTGCTCGCCGCGCCTCTGCGGTTGCTTGCCACAGCCCTGGCCACCGGGCCCTCGGCTCCCCGGGCCCCCACGCACGCCGAAGCCGCCCGGCCACCTGCTGCAAACCGAGAAAAACGAAACTCCCCGGTTGGCGGCGGCGGGATGGCGGAGCGTGGGGGTCAGACAGGCGGTGGCAGACGGGGGGGGTCCCTTAGCCCAGCACCGGCCCATGTTTGCGGCGAGTGTGGGGATGCTCCCCAGGCTGGGGGCTGCCCTGCGGGGGCCGCAGACCAGGCCCCCCAACCTGTCCATCCGTCCGTCTGTCTGTGCCTGCCACGCGGCTCTGCCGCCTGGGGGTCCCCATGGGGGCCGGACCCCACAGCCCTGCATAGGGGCAGCCAGTGCTGAGTGTGGGGCTGAGGGTCCTGGGCCCCCCGGGGCTGCTGGGGGTCTGCACCCCCCCAGGGCCGCTCCCCGCCACCGGTGCCGGCCCCCCCGGGCGGCACCTCCTGGGGTGGGGACAGGGTGACTGGAGTTGGGGGGAGTGGGGCCGGGGGGGGCGGAGTGGGGGGAGTGGGGGGGGGCCCGCAAGGGGGGCGGTGGAGACTGGCAGGGTGGGGGGGGCACGGCCTGGGCAGGGTGGGTGGCCAAGATGGCGGCCGGGTGACGCTGCTGGGCGCCATCCCCTGCACGAGGCCCGGGGTTCGGTGCTGCCGGCCACGGTGCTGAGCAGCTTCTGGAAAAGCCGGCTTGCGCCTGGCACCGCTGGTAGACGTGCCACGGCCACCGCGCGCCCACGGGCGGTCGGGGCCATCGTGGCGGGGGGGCCCAGGGTGCGCTCGCGGCATGCCCTGGCTATGCGGTGCCGCAGGCGGGAGGTGGGCGCGTGCCGGGGCCTCGGTGGCCCTTGCGCAGAGTCGGGGGGACGGAGGGTGCGGGGCGGATCCTGCAGCATGGGCCACTCTCCCTCCCCGGTGGCCAGCGGCCGCTCCAGGTCCCCCACAGCCAAGGTGGCCCCGGGCACCTGCGGGGCTGGGGGGGACACAAGGTGGCTCCGTGGCAGCCCCGGGGCTGCTGTGGCTGCAGGGGCAAGGGCTGTGACTCCGGGGAGGGGATGCCCCTGTCCTGTGCCAGGGGACGTGCCCAGGCTCCGGCCCTGCAGGGCTCTGCCCCCGGCACAGCCAGGTCCCCGTCGGATCGGTCCCGGCCCAAGAGGTTCCCAAAGCGGCGCCCCGCGGGGCGGGGGTCCGTCCCCAGCAGCCCTCGTCCCCGGCGGGGGGCTCGTACGGCGCTGCCTGGGGACGGGGGACGCGGGGCGGTGCTGCTCTGGGGTTTGCCATCCCGGTTCTCCACCACGGTGCCCGCCGGAGCGTTGGGCAGATGCCAGGAACGACCGTGCCGCTGGCGAGACCCGGGCCATGGCCTGCGCCCCGGCACCCGCGGGCCCTGGGAGCCTCCGGGCTTTTCTGTGACGCAGGGTCGGGGCTGCGGTCACCCTGCGGTGCGGGGGGGGTGTTCGGTGCTCGCCCTGCGGTGCCGGGGGGGTGTTCGGTGCTCGCCCTCCCTCTGTCCTGGCAGCTCAGGAGGTGTCCGGCGGGTGCCCTGTGGTCCCACTCCATTCCGGGCTGGCAGCCCGACCCTGTGGGACCGGGGTGTCCCCTCGGGTCCAGGGACACAGACACAGCGCCCAGGGATGGCACAGCCCTGGCCCCGGCTGCGGGGGTTGCCAGGATGCACCGGTGGGTGCTCATTCCCCCCAGGACGTGCCGGTGGGTGCTCATTCCCCCCGGGACGTGCCGGTGGGTGCTCATTCCCCCCGAAAGCGCTGGGGGGGGCTCCCTCCCGGGGGGGTCTCCCGGTGCCCCGGTCTCCCGGTGTGGGTGCAGGACACTCGGGGGCCGTGCCCCTGCCGAGCCCGGGGGTCTCGCGGGTTTCCCGGGAGGCTGGGGGACGCCGCCCCGTGCCCTCGCCGAGCCGCCCCCCCTCGCCCCCCCCCCGGGGGCCCGGCCGTCCCCAGTTGGGCCCCCGGGGCAGGAGCGGCCGGTGCCGGCAGAGCGGGGCCCGGGGACGCTGGGGGGGTCCGGCTGGGAGCCCCTGGGCCCCCCCCGCCAGCCCGGGGCTCACCGAGCGCAGCCGGGGCCGGGACCCCCACCTCCTCCCGGGGCCCGGGCCCCCCCGCCGACCCCGGTCCCGGGGCGTGCCCCCCCCGACTCCCAGCGCCCGGTGCCGGCCCCCCGCGGTTCCGGGGCCGGGGGGCGGGGAGCGGGACCGGCCCCGGCCCCCGGCGGCTGATGCAGCGCCGCCCCCCCCGCGCCCCCGCCGGGCTCCGATGCCCTCGGGGGGGGCCCGGGCAGCACGGGGGGAGAGGCCCGGGCAGCAGGGGGGGCGCCGGGGGGCGGGAGCGGGGACCCCCCCGCCCCGTTCCCGGCGGGAGCGAGCGGGGCAGCCGAGCGTGGGGGTGCGGGGGGGGGCCAAGGAGCCCCGGCAGCCCCGGCCCCCGCGCGCCCTGGGGGCCCGGGGGGGGGGGAAGGGAGGCTCCAGTCCCCTGGGGGAAGGGGGCGACCGAGGCTGCGGGCCCCCCCACGGGGGTCGGCGAGGGGCCGGTGCCGCTGGCTCCCCAGGTCCCCCCAGCCCCTGCTCCGCTTCCCAGGGTGCGGTGACCTTCGAGGACGTGGCCGTCTACTTCTCCCCCGAGGAGTGGGTCGAGCTGGCGGCGTGGCAGCGGGAGCTCTACCGGGAGGTGATGATGGACAACCACGACCTGGTCGCCAGCCTGGGTAAGGACGCGTCCCCGGGGTGCCCGGGCACGGAGCCGGCAGTGCGGCCGGGGGGCTCATCGGGGGTTCCAGGGGCTCATCGGGGGTTCCGGGGGCTCATCGGGGGTTCCGGGGGCTCAGCCGGGGGGTCTGGGGGCTCAGCCAGGGGGTCTAAGGGCTCAGCCAGGGGGTCTGGGGGCTCAACCAGGGGGTCTAGGGGCTCATCACAGGGTCCGGGGGCTCATTGGGGGTTCCGGAGACTCAGCCGGGGGTTCCGGGGGCTCATCGGGGGTTCCAGGAGGCTCATCCGGGGGTTCCGGGGGCTCATCGGGGGTTCCGGAGGCTCAGCCGGGGGGTCCGGGGGCTCAGCTGGGGGGTCTGCAGCCCAAGCCCCTCCGGCCGGCCGTGCGCGGGCAGAGCCCGACCTGCCGTCTCTCTGCGCGGAGCGGGACCGCAGCGCGCCCGCTGCCCTCCCTGGGCTGGCCGCGTCCGTCCCCAGCGTGTGAGGAACGGCAGCTCCCAGTACCCTGGCCCCGCTGCTCCCCCCCCCCCCGGGCCCCCCGGTTACGCCCGGCCGGGGTTGGTGCCGGCGCTTCCCGAGGGTCCTGGGTGCGGCAGCCCCGTGGCCCCGCGCCCCCACAGCCGGCATCCCCCGTGACGGTGCCGCTCCTCGGGCGGCTCCGGGGATGCTGAGATTCCTCTCTCCCGCACAGGCCCCGAGTCCGAGCTCATCCGCAGAATGGAACCCGGGGAGGAGCCGCGCGGGGGGGTCCCCTACGGCGGGGGGGACGTCGGAGCTCCGGACGCCTCTGGCACCTGTGAGTGACCGTGGGGACGCCCCGTGTGGCGGGGACACCGGGATGGGAAATTGGTGCCGGTTTCGAGAGTTGGAGCCCAAAGCCCCGCGGGAGGCGGCTGGCCCCAGCCAGAACCCCCCCCCACACTGGGCGGGTTTGGGTGCCCCACCTCGGCCCCCTGGGCCCAGCCACCCCGTGGGCATAGCAGGGGCGAGGGGAGGCTGCGGCGGGCGAGGGGCCGGCGCCGCGGGCACGGGGAGCATCACGGGTCTGTGCCGGCGGTGCCCCCGCGCCGGGACGCCCCCCGCCATGACTACGCTCCTGTTCCCGCCAGCTGCCGGCCGGGGACAGGGGGGCCGCGGGCGGGGGGCCCGGCCCCGCCCCGGGAGCTGCCGGGGTGGGAGCGGCCACTGGAGGTGCCGGTGGCGGGGGCCGGGGAGCTGCTCATCTGCGGCACCTGCGGGCAGAGCTTCGAGGACAGGGCCGGGCTGAGCGCCCACCAGGCCCGGGCCCTCCTCCGCCTGCGGCAAGGCGTTCCGCCACCACCGCAACCTCCTGACGCACAAGAAGCACCGGGGCCGGCGCCGGCACGCCTGCGCGGAGTGCGGCAGCACCTTCTGCCTGAAAGGGGACCTCCTGCGGCACCGGTCGAGCCACGGCGGCGAGAGCGGCTACGCCTGCCCGCTCTGCGGGGACAGCTTCCGCCACAAGCGCGACCTGCAGGCGCACCGCAAGGAGCACGCCGGCGACGCGCGCCGCAAGTGCCCCGACTGCGAGGAGCGGCCCTTCCTCTGCGGGCGCTGCGACCGCAGCTTCAGCTGGAGGGAAAGCCTCATCATCCACCAGCGCAGCCACGCGCCCGAGCGCTCCCACAAGTGCCCCGACTGCGGCCGCGGCTTCAGCCGCAGCGGGAACCTGCTGGCGCACCAGCGCGTGCACACGGGCCCCCAAGGAACCTACCGGACCTTCGCCGCCCCCAGTGCCGCCTGGGCTTCAGCTCCCAGAGCAAACTGCGGCTGCACCAGCGGGGGCACGCCAGGGGGACAGGGGGGCCCCGGCTGCCTGCCAAGCGGCTGCTCCGGAGCACGGGAGGGGGCTCATCGCGGCGCAGAGCGGCCCGGGGGGCTGCAGCGGGACTGACTTTGCCACCTCCCCCCCCCGCCCCACTGCCCCGGGGCGCGTCCAGGACCTGTGAGCCCTGCGCTCTGCACGCCTTCGGACCTCGAAACGCCCCCGCGGAGCCCTTCTCCGCTTTCCCTTCGGGCTGAAACACCCCTCCAGGGCACTTCCCAGTTCTCCCAGTCCCACCAGTGGCCTGCCCCTGAGCGGGGGGAGCCGCCTCCTCCTCCTCCCCTCCTCCTCCTCCTCCTCCTCCTCTGCCCTTCACACCAGAAGGGAGCCATGCGAGCAGAGCGGCCGCTCCTGCGCTGGGGAGCAGCCCGAGGGCTGGAGCCCCGGGCCCCTCCCCACTGCCTGGCTTTTGGGGGTGAGGTGACCCGGGACCCCCACCCTGCCCCCCTCCCCGGCTGGGGGCGCCCCGGGGCCTGGGGCAGCTGCCCCATCTCCGTCCCCCGGTGCAGGCTGTGCACCGGTGAGACTGTGCTGGTGGGACCCCCAGTCAGCCAGGGCGCATCCCCCACCCCACAGGGTGCCCAGGGCCGGGGGCTGCCCTGGCTCTGCCGGGGGCTCGGGGCTGCGCTCCCCCCCCCGGGGCACGGCGCCGGCGCGGGGGGCGGCAGCCAGGCGGGGAGTGGGGAAGGTGCTGTGGGGCTGCGAGTGGGACCCCCCCCCGGGCTCCTCTCCCCTGCCGGGGTCCCCATGGCATCCCGGGGGGGGCCCATTCCCGGAAGGGGGGGCCCCCCCCCCCGGGGCGGCAGCCCCGTGCCATGGCCAGCCAGTTCGGCGTGGGCAGGTCACCGGTGGCTCCGGCGGTGGTGGCGGCGCGGGGTGCAGTCCCCCGCCCGTTGGCCCCCTGTCCCAACGTGAAGACCCCCCCCGGGCTGCGCGGGGGACGCTGCTGTGCCAGGCGTCCTGGGGCAGTGGCCGGCGAGTGCCGGGGCTGCGGTGGGCACCGCACTGCCGGTGCCAGGACTCCGAGGTGCCGCCGAGGTCGGGCGTGACGAGCTGGGCCCAGCGGGGCCGTTATCCCTCCCGGTGACACGGGGGGGATGCGCAGCACCGGCTCCGCTGTCCCCCCGGGCGAGCGCCAGCGGCCGGGGGCGCGTTTGCAGCCACGGGCCCCACGTCGCCGCGTTTCCTCACGGTTCAATAAACGCCCTTGCGCAGAAGCGTGGCTGCTGGGGCAGGCGCGGGTGGCAGCCGGGGTGGCGGCAGGGCTCCAGCGGGTGCCTCGAGGCCGTTGTCACCGACACAGCGGGTGACGGTGGCGGCAGGGCCCCGGCCCTGTGGGAGCAGGGGGGGTCCAGGGTCGAAGCGAGCGGCTGGTGAGCGGGAGCGGCCGGAACGGGGGGAAGGCAGGGCTGGAAAAGCAGGGCCCACGCATAGGGGCCCCCGCCCGGCCCCCGGGGACGCTTTTGGGGTGAGGGCCGGAACCTGCTGCGTCCCCAGGAGGGTGGCACCCGCACCCACGGCTGCGGGGGGGCCTCGGGTGGCTCTCGCCGGTGGCACCGGGAGGCGGTGGCAGCCAGGGCTGGCGCAGGGGCCGCGGGATCGGGGCGTCGGGGGGGGGGGGGGGCCCCCGGGTGACACCGAGCGGGTGGCAGCGGGGTCTGCTGGGAGGGAGGGGGGCTCTGCAGAGGGGCCTGGCCAGGCCGGATCCATGGGCCCAGCCCAGTTGGGTGAGGGTCACCAAGGCCACGGGCCGGGTCCTGCACCGGGGTCACCGCAGCCCCGGCGCGCGCCAGGGGGTTTGGGGGGGGTTGGGGGGCTCGGGGGGCCCCCAGCCCCGGGCTGGTCCCCGCTTCCCCGAGCGCCACCTCCCGTGCTCCCCGCTCGCCCGGCATCGGCCCCCGGCCCCTGCCAGGGCTGCCCCCAGCCCCATGGCCGGCCAGGTGACAAGTGGGTGGCACATCCCCGTCCCGGCGCGTCTGCCTCTGCTCTCGCTGGCACCCGGACCTGGCCCCCGGGACCCCCCCCCCCCCCCCCCCCTTGCCCCGGTCCCACGTCCCTTCTCCCCTGTCCCCCCCCACATCCCCTTGTCCCCGTGTGCTCTCATCCCCTCATCTTCTTGTCCCCTCATCCCCACATCCCCTTGTCCCAATGTCCCCTTGTCCCCATGTCCCCTCGTCCCTGTGTCCCCTCGTCCCCTTGTCCCCTCTGCCCTGTGTTCCCACTGTCCCCTCATCCCCTCATCCCCCATGCCTCCTCCCCATGTCCCCTTCCCCTTATCCCCGTGTCCCCATGTCCCCTTGTCCCCCCATCCCCACGTCCTCTCCCGCTCTCCTTACGCCCGTTGCCCGCACGGGGCTGTCACGGTGCCGGTACCGGCGGGAGCTGCTCCGGGGCGCACCGAGCTGCACCCCCCCGCCCCCCTGGCCACCCCAGCCCCGGCCAGCGCTGGGGGGGGGGGGGGGGGGGGGGGGGGGGGGGCCTGCCCGCCGCGGCCCGGGGGCCTCCGACCCCGGGGGTCCCGGCTCGCCCCGGCCCCATCCCCGTCCCCCCGCGTCCCCCCGTGTCCCCAGCCCCGTCCCCCCGCGGGTCCCGGCCCCGTCCCCGGAGCGCGGCAGCCCCCCCCCCCCACCCGGCAGCCCCGGCCCCGCCGCCCGCGCGCCCCGGACCGCGGCGCCGCCCGCCCCGGCCCCCGGAGCCCCGCGGTGAGAGCGGGGGCACGGGCGGGGGGGGCGCAGCGGGACGCGGGGGGGGGGGGAACGGGGGGGGGAACGGACAGGGGGACAGCGAGGGGCGGGGGGCGGGGGGACGGGGATGGGGACAGCCCGGGGGGGGCTCCGGGGGATGGGGACAGCGGGGACAGCGAGGAGGGACCCGGGGATGGGGGCACGGGGCGGGCGGGGATGGGGACAGCGGGGGGGGGGGGGGGGGCCGGGGGGCACGAGGGGGGGGATGGGACTCGGGGATAGGGACACGGGGGGGCCGAGGATGGGAACAGTAGGGGGGACCTGGGGATGGGGACACGGGGGTGGCTCGGTCCCCGTCCCCTTCCCCCGGTGGGTGCGGGTCGGGGCCTGGCTGCCGCCTGGGGGTGGGCACCCGCCCTCCCCCCCTCCCCCCCCAAACGAGCCCCAGCCCCCGCGGTCCCGGTGGCCGGGGTGGTTCGGGGCCACCGCTGCCGGCCGGGCTGGAGGGGGGGCTCCCCGGGTGGGGAGGGGGGGTGTCCCCAGATGGGGAGGGGGCTGTCGTGCCCGGGGGGGGGGGGGTGGTGTCACCCCCAGCACCCTGGCAGGGCCCTGGGCTGCTGCGGGACGCGCGGAGCCCTTGGTGCTTGGGCACCCCCGCACCCCCTCGGCCCCCCCAGAGCCCCCGGGCCCGCACCAGGCCGATTCCCTCTGGGGTGCAGTGGGCGTGTGGGGGGGGGGGCCAGCCCCGGGGGCGCTCATCCCCTTCTTGAGGGGTCCGCCATGAACCCCAATAAACGTGAGTGACACTCGCTGCCATGTGGCTCGCGCGGCCGGGGCCGCTGTCGGTGCAGCGTTCGTTACCCGTGCGATGAGCCGGTGATTAACGAGCTGGTGTTTAATGAGCCCTTTGAGCTGGGGGGGGGCCGGGTCCATCCCGGTACGCGCCAACACTCCGAGCCGAACCAGCGGCCGCTCAGCTGCAGCCCCGGGGGTGCCAGGCTGGGGGGGGCTGTGCCATGGGCGGGGGGACGGCGTGGGTCGTTGTCCCTGGCGAGGGGCGACGGGATGGGGTGGGGAGCTGGGGGCTTACGGTTCGGGGGGTGTGGGGATGGCAGGGGCTTCGCCAGCTCCAGCTGGCTCCTGCCCCAGCTCATCCCGAATTCCCTGTCCTGGGGGGCTGGGGCCGGTCCCGCTCCTGCTGGGAGGGGGTAGCCCCCGGGGGGGGGCAAACAGCTCCCTTCGGAACCAGCCGAACCCCAGCAACCCCCAGCACCCCGCTCCACCCAGCCCCGGGCACCCCCTGCACCCGTGCCCCCCAGCGCTCGCGGGGGTCCCTCGGCAGGACCCTGTCCCCCATCCCGCCGAGCCGGCAGCCGGCCTCCATCTCCCCTCCGGCCACTGCTCCGGTGAGCCCCGCGTTGGAGGGGGGCTGGGGTGGGCCGAGTCCCCGAACTGCCCCTGGGGAAGGGGCCGCTGGCGGGGGGATCTGTACAGTGCTGGTGGAGGAGTGTGAGGGAGGTGAAGGCTCCCGGGGGGGGCAGCGGCACCCGCCAGCCCTTGCCAGCCCTTGGTGGCTTTGGCACGATGCTGGTGTTGGCCCGGCACAGCAGCCAGCGGCAGAGGGGGCCGCAGCGGGGGTGCCTGGGGGCTCCAAACCAGCACCTGGTGCCGGGGACACCACCCGTGCCCCACAGCAGCGGCGCCAGGCCCAACGCTTGCTGCGAAGCCGCTGAGTCCGTGCCCAACCTCGTCCCAGGGTCGGTCCTAGCGGCTGGGGGCACCGGCACGGGGCCGGGGGTCCGTGCTCACGCGGGCAGGGAGCAGCGTGGGCGGCAGCTCCGGTAGTGCTGGGAGCACCCACGGCTGCCCCGTGGCACGGTGGGGGCCCGGGCGAGGTGTCGGGGACGTTGCGTGTGCCGGCCGCGCCACTCAGTGCCCGCGGGCCATCTCCCCCCTTCCCCGGCGGGGGAACCCAGGCATGCCAGAGCGGGGGTCCTGGGGGTCAGCGTCCGCCACAGCACCCACCCGGGCTGGGGCGCTGCCGCCCTGGGGGTTCTTCTGGAGGGCCCCCGGGCCCCCGGTGGGCGAGACGGGAGCCGCCGGGGGGGGATCCACAGGCCGCCTGGCTCCGGGGGACGCCCTGCACCCACGGCACAGGTGAGGCTGCCGAAAGCTCCTGTGGGGACCTGGCCACGCCGGCACCGTGGGGACCCAGCCCAGGGGTCCCCGGGGCTGAGCTGCCGCTGCCGCGGCGGGGCCTGGGCAGCAGGGGGCCGGGGCCGGCGCTGCCTGCGGCCGGCTGGGGCTCCAAGCTCTCCCCCCGTGGGTCGATGTCCCCGTGCCTGGCACGGGGCCATGGAGGGAGCGTGGAGCCCGCGGTGGCACCGCTGGTGGCCGCCGGGGTGTGGGAGCCCCAGCGCAGCGTTGCCGTCCTCAGGAAAGGGCTGGGCTGGCATCAAGCGCGAGGTGGTGGTGAAAACGGAGCCGGAGGATGAGTCCTACATCGGGTGTCCCCGGGGCTGGGACGCCACCGAACCCACCGGCCCCAGCGGCCCCGGCGGCCCCGGCACTGGTGAGCACAGCGGGCGGCTGGGGGAGGGCTGGGGGCTCGGTGAGAGCCACAGCCCCCCAGGGGTCGAGCCCCCGTCCCGTCCCGGCTGCTCCAGTTGACGTCGGTGCGGGGAGGGGGAAAGGGCCATTGCGCTGGGGGGGTGCATGCCCAGTGCCCGTTGGTAGCCGGGAATTCCCTTCCGGAGGACGCGGAGCAGTTCCTGCTCCTGCGCAAACACCACTTGCGAGCCTGGGGTGGTTTGGGTCCCCGTGGCTCCGCACCGGCCGTGCTGCCCGCCAGAGCAGGCGTCCCGGCGCAGGGAGATGCCAGGGCTGGCGCCGGCACGGGTGGAGCGTGGAGGTGTCCCCGGGTGCTCGGCCCGTCCTCGAGCCGGCCACACGGCCGTGCCTTCCCTCACGCAGGCGTCAAAGCAGAGGTCGTCGTTAAAAGTGAGCCCGAGGACGAGGCATGCGGCGGCTGCGGCCCTGGCTCCCCAGGGGGGGCTGTGCCCCACCACCCCGATGGCTGTGAGTGGGGCTGGGGGTCCCGGGGGGGCTGGGAGGGCGGGGGGGCACAGCCGGGGTGTCCGGGCGCTGTGCAGGCTGCTGGCGGAGCAGGGGCCCCGTGCAGGGGTGCCGGGTACTGGGGGGGGGGTGCTGGGTGCCGGCCGGGGCCGATTGCCCGCAGGCGATGCCAAGCCGGGGGCTGGAGGGGAGCCGCCGGGCCCCCGGGGGCTGGGGACCCGGAGCCCCCGGCCACCGCGGCGGTACAGGTGAGGGGGTTCCCGAAGCCGTGTTCGGTGCCAGCGGGCGTGGCTGAGGCGCCTTGCGCGCCCAGGTGGTGGCGGGGGGGGTAGCCACGGGGGGGGCTTGGGGGCGGCTTTTGGAAGCCGATGGGGTCGCAGGTTTCAAGCAGAGCTGGTGCCGCCGTGCTTGGCTGGAAACGGCGCCTGAGCCGTGACCGGAGCTGTTGGTCGTGCCCTCGGCCGGGGACGGGGGGCTGGCGGTGCGATGCCGTGCGGGGGTCCCTGCTGCCACCGCACGCTGCGTCATGCCCACATTGGTGGGGGGGCACCGGAAGGGGGCGGGGTGGTGCGGGGGGCGAATGCGGCTGCGGGGCCCCCGCCGCGGGCCATGGTGGGGCTCCCCTCCTCTCGGCAGCCGGCGGTGGCGGCGAGCGGTGTCCCAAGGAGGAGCCGGAGGAGGTGAAACCAGAGGTGGCCGAGCTGGAGAAGAGCCTGGGGGATCCCCCCAGGGGCTCCCTCGGGCCCCGACCCTGCATCAGCCAGTGGACAGTGCGGGGGGGGGCCAGCTCCGGTGCAGCCTGGTGGCGCCTGGCAGCCGCGGCCCCGGCGGGCGCCGAGCGTCCCTTCGGCTGCAGCGAGTGCGGGAAGAGCTTCCAGCACCGGGGGAACCTCGTCACCCACCTGCGGGTGCACACCGGGGAGAAGCCCTTCGGCTGCGCCGTCTGCGGCAAGAGCTTCAGCCAGAAGGGCGACCTGATGCGGCACCAGCGCATCCACACCGGCGAGAAGCCCTTCGAGTGCAGCGTCTGCGGCAAGAGCTTCTGCTCCAAGCGACCTTCGTCCTGCACCAGCGCATCCACACCGGCGAGAAGCCCTTCGCCTGCGCCGAGTGCGGCAAGAGCTTCAACCGCAAGGGCACCCTCATCACCCACCAGCGCATCCACACCGGCGAGCGCCCCTTCGCCTGCCCCGAGTGCGGCAAGACCTTCAACCTGAAGACAACCGACCAGCGCATCCACACCGGGAGCGCCCCTTCGCCTGCCCCGAGTGCGGCAAGAGCTTCAAGTACAAGGGCAACCTCCGGACCCACCGCCTCACCCACGCGGTGGAGCGCGTCTACCCCTGCACCGAGTGCGGCGAGGTCTTTGGGCACAAGAAGGAGCTGGCTGTGCACCAGGGCGCGCACGCAGAGGAGCGGGTCCTCTCCCGCTGCCGGGGGGGAGAGGCCCTTGGCCCCTTCCTCCCCATGCACCCCCTCCTCGTGCCCTGCGCCCAGCTCCCGGTGCCGCTGGAAGCCTTGGCCAAGTACGAGTAGGAGGGCTGGTGGCGGCGGGGAGAGCCCAGCGCCCTGCCGGGGGGCACCCCCTGCGGCTGGAGTGGCGATGGGAGGAACCAGAGCGTCCCCAGAGATGTGGGGCCGCCGGTGGATGGGGGCCAGTGCTCTCCCCGGGGAGGAGGTGCCGGCCGAGGGTGCTGCCAGTGTTTGGCAGCGGTGGAGGAGCTGCCCCGCTCCGGCTGGGACGTGCGGTCGGGCTGGGACGCACAGCGAGCGGGGCCGGTGCTGCGGCTCCATCCAGCTCCGCAGCTCGTGGGGGGCTTTGTCACACACACACACCCCCCCCAGGAGTCGCTGCCTCGTTTGCTGCTCAGAAACTTTCTAAAAGCGAATTGCGGTGAAGCCTGGGGCTGCCCTGTGTCCCCCCGGCCAGCACCGGGCTGTCCCCTCGCCGCGTTTTCCACCCCCGACGCTGCATCTGCCCCGGCACCTCCGTGCCATCCCCGCGCTGTGACGGCCACAGCCCCCCCTTGCCTTGTGCCAAGGGGCCCCCAGTTCAGCGGCTGGCGCCGTCGGTGCCCCCCGGCTTCGGGGAAGAGCCGGCAGCTCGCCCGGCGCGGCCCTTTGCCGCCACGCTCCGTGCGCGATGGCTGACCCCGGCTCGGGGGCGCCTCCACCCCCGGGTTCGGGATCGATCCTTGCCCCAGGTCTATCGGGGGCGTCTGGTGCGCCCCCAGCCTGGCACCCCCGCCGACCCCTCGCCCGCTCCCCCCCCCGCCCCGAGATGGGAACTGGACGGCAAAAGGCTCCTCCCGGGGGGGTGGGCAGGGGTGCACCCCCGGCCCCAGCGCCATTCCCAAGGCTCCGGTTCGTTCCCCCCGGGGAAGCCTCAGCCCTTGGCCATCGGTTTGGGGGGGGGGGAGGGGGGGGTGGCTGGCCCCAGGGCTCGAGGGACGCACGTCGCTTCCCTGCCTCAGTTACCCCGTCTGTAAATTGGGGGTAAATACTGTAAATTGGGGGTAAATACTGTAAATTGGGGGTAAATACCACAAATTGGGGGTGAATTCTGTAAATTGGGGGTGAATACCACAAATTGGGGGTGAATTCCCTAAATTGGGGGTGAACAGCACTGGCTGCGGGGGGTTCAGCCCTTCCTGGCCCTGCAGCCCCCGGGGGGGGCGGGGGCAGGGCGGGGGAGGGGTGAGGATCCCCCCGAGGGGCCCCTGAGATGCGGCGGGGGGGGCGCGGGTGTTCGTAGTAATGAACAGCGGCGGGGGGGGGGCCCTCGTTATACGGAAATAATTAAAATAATTAATAAAACAATAATTACAAAACTGTGAAGGAAAGAGGAAAAACTCCTAAATCCAAAAACGAGGGAAGAAAACGGAACCCGGGCGGTGCAAGGGAACGCCGTTGCCCCCGCCCCGCCCCCCCCGCCCCCCGGCAGCCCCCGAGCACCCAGCGCTGCCGCCCACCCCGCAACGGAGCACCCGCACCCCCCGGGGGGGGCATGGGGGGGCACCCGCCCCCCGTGGATGGGGTGGGTGGGGCCATCAGGAGGGGAACCGCATCCCCCCGGGTGGGGGCACCCGCATCCCTGAGCCGAGCGGAGCCGAACAGGGCCGAGGGGGACCCGAACGGAGACGAAAAAGGACCCCGCCGCCCCCGAGCCGAGGGACCGACGGGCCGAGGACCCGAGCGGAGCCGAGGGGACCCGAGCGGAGCCGAAGGGCCCGAGCGGAGCCGAGCGGGACCCGAGCGGAGCCGAGCGGGACCCGAGCGGAGCCGAGCGGGACCCGAGCGGAGCCGACCAGGACCCGAGCGGCAGGACCACCCCCCCCGTGCCGCACTGCGGCGGGCGCCCCCCCGGGCCCCCGGTGCCGCCCGCTCCGTGCCCGCTGCCCCCGGCCGGGCTGGCGGCCCCGGCGCAGGTAGGGGGCACGGCACGGGGATGGGCGCTGCCCGCCCCCCCGCGGGGCTGCCCGGGACCCCCGGCCCCGGCCGCCTCCCCCTCCGCTCCCTCCGCCGGCCGCCCGCAGCCCCGCCCGGCGCCCCGGCTCCCCCCCCCCCCCCCCCCCCGCCCCCGGTGCCCGGCCCCGGGACCCCCGGCCGCCCCCGCACGCCGCCCCCCTGCTCCGCTCGCCTCCCCGCACCCAATTCCCGGTGCCGCTGCGGGCCCCCCCGGCCGCCCCCGCCGGTCGGTCCATGAGCGGCAGCGCGTGCCGGCGGGGCCCCCCCCCCCCCGGGGCCACCCCCGCCCCCCCCCCCGCCGGGAGCCAGCGGCGCCCCGGGCTGCTCCGGCGTCAGGGCACGGGTGGGGGCCAGGGCACAGCCCCCCCGGCTCGGGTTTGGGTCCCTAATCTGGCCCCGGCGGGGGGATGCTGCCCCGTCGGGTCCCCCCCTCCGGCGGGGGGTCCCCCTGCGGCCCCCCCCAGTGCCACAGTGACCTCGCCGTGCTGCGGTGACCCCTCCTGTGCCGCGGTGACCTCCCCGTGCTGCGGTGACCCCCCCCGTGCCACGGTGACCTCGCCGTGCTGCGGTGACCCCTCCTGTGCCGCAGTGACCTCGCCGTGCTGCGGTGACCCCTCCTGTGCCGCAGTGACCTCACCGTGCTGCGGTGACCCCCCCTGTGCCACGGTGACCCGCCGCCTGCCTGTGCCACCCGCCACCCCTCCACCCTCGCCTTTCCCTCGCGCCGCGTGCTCCCAGCTCTCCCAGCGCTGCCCTCGGGACGCCGGAGCCCCCGGTGCCACCGGGGCCCTGCCCAGCAGCGGCGGGATTTTGGCAGAGGCGTTCAGCCAACGCGCGGCGGGGCGTGCTGAGCCGGCCGCGCTTCTCGCTGCAGATGTCGGTGACGTTCGAGGACGTGGCCGTCTACTTCTCCCCCGAGGAGTGGGCAGAGCTGGCGGCGTGGCAGCGGCGGCTCTACCGGGAGGTGATGCTGGAGAACTACCAGGAGGTCGCCGCGCTGGGTGAGGGCGCTGCCCGGCGCCGCTGGAGCCGGAATTCGCCTCTTTGGGGGAGCCGGAGCCCGTGAAAGCGAAAAGGCGGCGCGGCGGCGGCTGCGGTTGCACCCTGCCGGGCAGCGTCGCACCGGCAGCGGGCCTGGCACAGCACGGGGGGGAGCGGAGGGGAATGATGTTTTCGGTTGGAAGGGACGGACAAGGGATCGCCGGGGCCTGAGCGCCCCGGGGCTCCCGGGGCGCCTTGGCCCAGGGCCCCCCAGCCTGGCGGGCGCGGGGCTCGGCCGCTGCTCGGGGGGGGCGGGGGGGGCCGAGGGTCCGGGGGCTGCTCGCCCCCTGAAATCGCTCCCTGGTGTCCGGCCGGAGCCCCCAGCGCGGCTTTGAGCCCCTCCCAGCCGCAGGAGAGCAGCGCGGTGGCGGAGCCAGGCAAGCGGGGGCTGCGGGGAGCGGGGGGGGCACGGGGGGCGCGGGCGGGCGGGGGACAGGGGACAGGGTGCTTCTCTCTCTGCCCCGCGCAGGCCGGCTCGCCGCCAAGCCCGAGATCATCTCCAAGATGGAGCGAGAGGAGATGCCGTGCGTGCCAGCCCCCCCTGCGGCACGGCGGAGGCGCCGGACCCCTGAGCCAGGCGGGTACTGGGGGGCTGCAGCGGGGGGGGTTCAAGCAGCACCGTCCCCTTGGCCCTGGATGCTCCGTGCCCCAGCGCTGCCTGGGGAGGGAGGTCTGTCGGTCTGTCTGCCTGCCATCCCTTGGTGGTGCCCTGGCGCCCGGAGGGGTGGGGGGCTGGTGGGGGCCTGTGCCACTCCCCGCAGGGGGGGGCTCCCACACCGCCATCCCCTCCCCACCGCTGACCCCAGCCTCTCCCCCCCCCCCAGCAGCCAGCGGCCCCAGGACACGGAGGCAGGCCGGGGGGGTCCCCAAGGGGCTGCCAGCACCCACCGCCCCCTTCCTGGGGACGCCCACACGGGGCGGGAGGCAGCGGGGCCCGGGGCCCCCCCTCCACCCCCCCCGGCCCCCCAGCCCGGAACCCCCCCCGGCCTGCCCCGAGTGCGACATGAGCTTCCAGAGCGGGACGGCGCTGGCCACCCACGTGCGGAGCCACGCGGGCGAGCGGCCCTTCGGCTGCCCCTGCTGCGGGACGGGCTTCCCCTCCAAGGGGGACCTCAAGCGCCACCAGAAGACCCACACGGGGGAGCCGGACCCCCCCGGCCCCGGCCCGCCCAGGCCCCCAGCCAAGCTGCCACCGGCTCGGCCCCCCCGCGGCCCCCTGGCGGGCCCCCCGCCAGCGGCCCCCCGGGGGCCCCCTTCGCCTGTGCCCGCTGCCCCACGGCCTTTGGGGACAAGAAGACCCTCGGCGTCCCCCGGCGGGTCCACACCGGCGAGAAGCCCTACCGCTGCGGCGAGAGCTGCGGCCAGAGGCAGCACCTGAGGAGCCACCAGTGGGTGCACCGGGGCGCCCCGGCAGTGCCGGGGGGTGGCTGGTAGGAGCGGGGGGTCCATCTCAGCGGGGGGGCAGCCAGAGGCCAAGCCTTTCCAGTGCAGTGGCTGTGAGAAGCAGTTTTGGGACGAGGGGATCATACTGGCTCACCAGGGCACCCACGGCACCCCCAGCCGGCGGCCGGCTCCGCAGCCCGGCACCCCCCGAAACTGCTGCTGAGGGGCCCATGGGGCGCAGCTGGGGGGGGGGGGGAGCACCCAAAACACCGACCCCTGGCTCCGCCGGAGCAGCCACGCGTGAGCTGGGAGCGAGCGGCGGCCACGGCCTCCTCCACCACCGGCGCCAGCCCCGGCCGCTGCCCAGGAGCATCCTCACCAGCGGGGCCTGCATCCCCCCCGCCCGCTCCCCGGGGACCCTCGAGCAGCCACTGGCGCGCTCATCAGTTGGGGGGTTCGGCACCGGCGCCCCTTCCTTCCCCGCCACGCGGGCCCTGCGGTGCCGGTGAAGCCGTGGGCGCCCACAATCAATAAATGCCCCCCCCCCCCGCGCTCCCCGGGGCCACGGCGAGCGGTGACGCTGCGGCAGCACCTGGGCTGGGCTCAGGGCCCCTTGCTCGCCCCAAGAGCCCCTTCCCGGCCATTCCCGCTGGGAAGCGGCCGCTCTTCCTGATGGAGCCTTCTCCGCTTTTTTCTTCCAAGCAGCACAACCCCCCCTGCGCCCCAGGACCCCCCCGCGCCCCGCGGCTGCAGCTCAAAGCAGCGCCTGCCGGTACCCACCGGCCCGCGCCCAGCCCAGCCCAGGTCAGCCCAACGCAGCCCAGTTCAGCCCAGCCCAGCCCAGTTCAGCCCAGTTCAGCCCAGCCCAACCCAGTTCAGCCCAGCCCACCCAGTTCAGCCTGGCTCAGCCCAGCAGCCCAGCCCAGCCCAGCCCAGCCCAGCGCCCGCCCAGCCCCCAGTTCAGTCAGCCCACCAGCCCAGTTCAGCCCAGCCCAGCCCAGTTCAGCCCGGCCCCCAGCCCGCAGCCAGCCAGCCCAGTTCAGCCCAGCCAGCCCAGCAGCCCAGCACCCAGCGCCCAGCCCAGCCCAGCCCGCCAGTTCAGCCCGCCCAGCCCAGTTCAGCCCAGCCCTGCACCCCCCCGGCAGCTTGGGCCCTACAGTTCGGGTCCGAACCCCACGGGTTGTCCTGTGCCCCCCCAAGCCCTTCCCCGTACCCCCCGTCGCCCCTGAGCCCTTCCCAGTCTCCCTCCGTTCCCCAAAATCCCACCCGAGCCCCCCCCAGTCCTCCCCCAGCCACATCCCCTGGTCCCCTCGATGCCCCCCAACACCTCCCTGGGCCCCCCCCCGGTTCCCCCCAGCACCCCCCGTCCCCCCCGGTCCGCCCCCAGCGCCTCCCTGGTTCCTCCTGGTCCCTCCCCAGTCCCTCCCGCTCCCCCCAGCACCTCCCCAGTCCCCCCCCCGGTCCCCCCCAGCACCTCCCAGTCCCCCCCATCCCCCCGACTCCCCCCGCCCCCCCCCGTCCCGAGGCCGGGCTCCCCCCGCAGGTTTATTGCAGCGCGGGGCAGGGCCCGGAGCATCACCGGGGGGGGGGTGGCACCGGGGGGCAGCACCCCGCACCCCCCTGTGGCACCGCGGGAACCCGCACCCCGGGGGGGGGGGTGGCCCGGGGGGACGCACCCCGCACCCCTTGGCAGGCGGGGGAGGCCCGGGGGACCGGGGGCCCGCACCCCGGCCGGCGGGGGGCACCGGGGGACCCCGCACCCCGGGGGGCGGAGGGGGTAGCACCGGGGGACCCCGCACCCCGGGGGGCGCGGGGTGGCATGGGGGACCGCACCCCCCGGGCGGGGGGGGTGGGAGCGGGGGGACCCGCACCCCCCGGGGGGGCCCCGGGGGGCGGGGGGTGGGCGGGGGGACCCCGCGCCGGGGGGGGGGGGTGCGACGCGGCGGGGAGGGCGCAGGGGCCCTTGGCGATCGTGCGGAGCTCGGTGAAGCGGCGGCAGACGGAGGGCGGCTCCTCTGGGGGGGGGGGGGAGCAGGGCCGTGGGGCTCCCCCGCCGCCCCCCCGCCCCCCACACCACCACCACCACCACCCCCCCCCGCCCGTGGGCGCCCCTTACCCGGCCACTCCTCCCGGCAGACGGGGCAGCAGCCGCCCGGCTCCCGCACCTTCACCGAGCCCTGCGTGGGCAGAGCCTCAGCCCCGGGCACGGGTGGGAACGGCCCGCGGGGACCCCGCCCACGGGACACCCCGCTCCCCCCGGGGACCCTCCCCACG
>CM067082.1:1161998-1184683 GCA_034008185.1 Gorsachius magnificus
CAGCCCTGGGTGGAGGCGAGTTTCTGGGAGCCGCGGCCACCCCGGCGCAGCTCCATCATGGAGGAGGCCTACAGGCAATTCGGGGAGGTGCTACAGGAGTGCCGGGAGCTGAGCCGCCGCGCCGACGACACCATCGCCCAGGCGGAGCGGGCGCTCAGCAGCCGCACTGACCCCAACTCCTACATCTTCTGAGCTGCGAGACCCCTGTGAGACTCCCCCCGTGCTACTGGGGGGCCGGCACGGGGCCTGGGGGCTGGCACGGGGCTCGGGGGCTGGCATGGGGCTCGGGGGCTGGCGCGGGGCTCGGGGGCTGGCGCAGGGCGGGCAGTAAAGCCGTGCTGCCCTCGGAGCTCCCTCTCTGCTGCGTCGTCCTGGGCGCCGAGTGGCCAGGGGGGGTCTCGCCTCTACCCATGTCTCTGCCTGAATGCGTCACGTCCCCATGTCCCCCCCAGGTGGGGACAGCGGGCAGGGGGTGCCGGTGCCGGAGCTGGCACAGAGCCCACGGGGCTAAGCCCACCCCGGTGATCCCCAGTGGGAATAACAGCGGCGACAGCGGGAGCCAGAGCTGGGGTTTACTGGTGAGCTGGGGGGCGGGCAGGGAGGGGGCGCCTCCGGTACCGTCCTTCGGTGACGCGGTGCTGGGGGGCGGCAAGCAGGGGGGGCCAGGCTGGTGCCCCATGGCAGCATCCGTCCCCGGGCTGGTGGCCTGGAAAGGGGAGACAGGGAGGGGCTGGCTGCGGGACCCCCCTGCTGCACCCCCCCAAATCTCACCGAGACCTTGTCCCCGTCCCCGTGCCCCCCGGCAGGAGGTGCCCCCCGGGATTTCTGCTGGCCAAGGACACACCCCAGCGCCAGAGGGGACCCCAACCTGGCTCCGCTCTGCATGGAGCAGCGTCCACATCCCGCCAGCGCCGGGGGATGCCGGAGCTCTGCCGGCCGGTGAGGGCCGCGTGTCCCCCCCTATCCCCAGCACCTACCGCGTGTGGTGGCGGGGGCGGCCGCTAGGCTGGCAGCCCCTTGGAGAAGGCGAACATGCCGGGGAGGTAGAGCGCGTCCGCCGCCTTGCCGGCCTCCTCCACCGCCCTGCACTCGGCCTCGTCTCGGTGTTTGATCTCCTGGGGGCAGAGCACGCGGGGCTGGCACCCACCACCGCACCGGGAGGGGCCCGGGGCCGGCGGGGACCCGTGCGGGTTGCGCGGGGGCATGGGGGGGGGACACACACAGCGCACCTTGGCCGCCAGGTGATGGCTGGGGCCGCAGTTCTGGTACTTGTCCAGCACCCTGGGGACGTCACCACTGTCAAACTTGTAGCAGGCCAGGCAGGTCGGCTTCCGCTGGGGGGAGAGCAGGGCCCGTCACCCCCGCCCCCCAGGGACCCCCAGCCAGCCCCCTGCCCTGCCGGGCCTGGGGACGTCCCTGCCGCTCGCCATGGCACGGCAGGAGGGCAGCGCTGGGCACGGCCGCCTCGCCGCTGCCGGGAACCACCATCCAGCCCTCCCCGGCGGAGGTTTGGGGGAGGGGGGGGGGTCCCGGGGGTGGCAGAGGTGCCAGGGTCCCCGCCGGACGTGGCTGCGGGGAGGGGGACGCCAGCCACAGCCCCGACTCACCCGGTTCTCCACGATCTTGCAGTTCTGCCGCCGCGGTGCCCTCTTCCCGCAGGCCGTCTGCACCAGGCTGACGCGCAGCTGGACAAACGTCCCCGAGGAGTCCTCCTGGGGGGGAGAGGGGGACAGCCCGTCGGCTGGGGGGGGCCAGGGCAGCTGTGCGACGCTGGCCCTGCGCCAGGCGCCTTGGGGGGCCCCCAGCCCCGCAGGGCCCAAGGGGTAAATCCAGCCCCAGGATCAACCCCGCAGGGGGGCTCCCAGCACGGGCGAGCGCCCAAACTGGGGGGGGGGGGGGGGCCCAAGCCCCGGCCCCTCCCGGGGACGGGCCGTCCCAGCGGCCGTGGCGCAGTTAATGAGTAGCCGAGCTGTGCCTGCGTGCCCCCGGCGAGCAGCCTGCCCGCACCGTGCCGTGCCAGTGGGTCCCCCCCCCCCCGGCCCCGCCCCCCCCCTCCCCCCCGGGGGCACCCCCAGCCCCCGGTGCTCACCCGCTCGACAACCCCTTCCACCGCCTGCTCCTTGAAGAGGAAATGCACGTTGCTGCGGCCGTGGAAATAATCCAGCACCTCCCTCACCACCCGCCGCTGCAGCGGGGACTGGCTGGCGGTGGCCAGGGCCACCAAGCCCAGGCAGAGGGCTAGCAGGAGCCTCATCCCTGCAGCGGGGGGCTGCCGGGGCTGCCTGACCCCAGAGAGCCTCGCCGATCGACCTGCTGGTGGATTTGGTCTTTCATTAACCGATTTCCTGGGAACTGCCCTCCTTCCGCCCCCGGGCCGGCCCCGCGGGCTGCTTGCGCGGGCCCCCCCGCCCCGGGACACGTGGCGTCACCCGGGACAGGCTGGCCGCAGGGGGGGGGGCCCAGGGACATGTTGGCGTCACCCTAGGGACACGCTGGCGTCACCCTAGGGACATGCTGGCGTCACCCCAGGGACACGCTGGCGTCACCCCAGGGACACGTTGGCGTCACCCTAGGGACATGCTGGCGTCACCCCAGGGACACGTTGGCGTCACCCTAGGGACACGTTGCCATCACCCCAGGGACACGTTAGCGTCACCCTAGGGACACGCTGGCGTCACCCCAGGGACATGTTGGCGTCACCCTAGGGACACGCTGGCATCACCCCAGGGACACGTTTGGCGTCACCCTAGGGACACGCTGGCGTCACCCCAGGGACACGTTGGCGTCACCCCAGGGACACGTGGCGTCACCTAGGGACATGTTGGCGTCACCCCAGGGACACGCTGGCGTCACCCTAGGGACACGCTGGCGTCACCCCAGGGACACGTTGGCGTCACCCTAGGGACACGCTGGCGTCACCCCAGGGACACGTTAGCATCACCCCAGGGACACGCTGGCGTCACCCCAGGGACACACTGGCGTCACCCCAGGGACACGTTGGCGTCACCCTAGGGACACTTTGGTGTCACCCCAGGGACACATTGGTGTCACCTCGGGGCTGCGTTGGCATCGCCCCAGGGACAAGGGGGGGCAGCCTCCTGCCCCCTGGGGAAGGGGCGCGAGGGCTGGGAGGGGAGCGGGCCGGGGGCCACAGAGCCGCTCTGGCCACGTGCCGGCAGCCCTTGCCGGGCCTAACGGGGCCGCCGCCGGCGGGGAGGCCTCAGCCCGGGGCCTGCGCTGCCGTGGGGCTGGGGCCCCATGGGGGCCGTGCTGGGAGGCAGCGCGAGGGCGGCCGCTCCGCCGGGGGGGGGTCCCGGCAGCCTGGGGCACGGGGGGAGCGCGCACCCTCCTGGTCACCCCCTGGCTCCCTCCTGCCCTGCCGAGCCCCCCCGAGGAGGAAGAGGAGGAGGGCGCAGGGCTGCAGGGCCGGGTGGTGGGGCAAGCACTGGCCGCTCCCCAGGAGCCCCTGGCGAAGGCTGGCGTGGCTCTGCTGGGAGGGGCAGCCGGTACCAGCGGCTCCTGGCCCCGGGGCGGCGGTGATGCGGGGGATGGCAACGGGACGGGGACGCTCTGGCCCGCGTGGGGGCACTCTATGTGTCCCTCAGGGGTCCGTACTGGGACCGGTGCTGTTTAATATCTTCATCAGTGACGTAGGGGGATCGAGCGCACCCTCAGCAAGTTTGCGGATGACCCCAAGCTGGGTGGTGCAGTTGACACACCAGAAGGACGGGATGGCATCCAGAGGGACCTGGACAGGCTGGAGAGGTGGGGGCATGGGAACCTCATGGGGTTCAACAAGGCCAAGGGCAAGGTCCTGCCCCGGGGGGGCCGGGGAGGAAAGGATGGAGAGCAGCCCTGCCCAGAGGGACTTGGGGGCCCTGATGGGTGAAAAGCTGGCCAGGAGCCGGCCATGGGCGCTGGCAGCCCAGAAGCCAACCCTACCCTGGGCTGCATCAGGAGAAGCGTGGCCAGCGTGGAGGGAGGGGATTGTGCCCCTCTGCTCTGCTCTGGGGAGACCTCCCCTGGAGCCCTGCGTCCAGCTCGGGAGCCCTCAGCACAAGGAGGACATGGACCTGTTGGAGCGGGGCCAGGGGAGGGCTACTAAAATGCTCCGAGGGGCTACTAAAATGCTCCGAGGGCTGGAGCCCCTCTGCTCTGAGGCCAGGCTGGGAGAGTTGGGGGGGTTCAGCCTGGAGCAGAGGGGGCTGCGGGCAGAGCTGAGTGCGGCCGCTCAGGGCTTCAAGGGGGCCCAGAGGAAAGGGGGGGACAAGCTTTTTAGTAGGGCCAGCTGGGACAGGACAAGGGGGGGTGGCTTTAAACTGAAGCAGGGCAGGTTTAGGCTGGATCTAAGGCAGAAATTCTTTCCAGTGAGGGTGGTGAAAGCCTGGCAGGGGTTGCCCAGAGAGGGGGTGGAGGCCCCATCCCTGGGACCATTCCAGGCCAGGTTGGCCGGGGCTGTGAGCAACCTGATGTGGTTCAAGGTGTCCCTGCTCCTGCAGGGGGGTTGGGCTGGGTGACCTCTGGGGGTCCCTTCCCACCCAAACCATTCTGTGATTCTATGGCGGCGCCAGGGGGCGCTCTGTCAGCGCGCCCGCGGCTCGATGGTGCGTCCCCCCGGGGTGCCAGCAGGGGGCGCCCCAGCCGGTCTTCCGGGGGTGGGGAGGGGCGCTGACCCGGAAGTGCTTCCGCAGGGGGTGGGTGGGAGGGGGAGCGCGCGCGGCCGCCGCCTTCCTCCCTGCTGCCGGGCGCGCCGCCGCCACGACGTCACGGCCGCCGCGACGTCATCGCGCCGCGGGGCATCGCCCGCCCGTGAGTTCCCCCCGGGGAGGCGGCTCCGGGGCCGGGCAGAGGCGGGGGGGGGGGGGGGGGGGGGGGGGGGGGCGCGGCGAGCAGAGCCCGGGCCTCGGCCCCTCCGGTGAGGCGGGGGGGGGGGCGGGGGGGGTCCCGGGTCCTTCCTCTCGCTGGTACCGGACTGGCGGGAGCTGGGGGGGGGGAGGGGGGGCTGCTCCCCGGTTAAACCGGTCCCCGGGGGCAGCCCCGCCGCGGTCGCGGCCTCGGAAGCACCGGCTGCCGTGCCCCCCGTCCCCCCCAAACCCGGTCCCGGTGCCCCCGGGCGATCCCCGCCTGCTCCCCGGTGTCCCGGGCTGCGCGGGACGGGAGCGGGACGGGAAAAACCCGAGGGGGGGGCGCGGCCCCGCCCTGCCCGAAAGCTGCGGAGCTGAGCGGGGGCTGCGGCCTCTGCGCCCGCCGGGACCCTCGGCACCGGCACTGCCATCGCCATCACCGCCACCCCAGCCAGGACCGGGCCGCCATGCCCCCCCGCCGCCATCCCCGGGGCTTCCCGGGCCGTCACTGGATTCGGGGCAGGTGGCGGGGGGGGGGATTTCTGTGGTTTGGGGCCGGAGGCCTCCCGCCATCACCGTTCTCTGCCCTCCTGCCCCGTGCTGCCGGTTCCTCCCGTCCCGGGCAGGGGTTGTGCCGTGGGCACGGGGCTCTGCCTGCACCCCTGCCTGCACCCCTGCCTGCACCCCTGCCGCCTTGCTCCGGCGAGCCCCGGGGAGTCCGCGCCATCCCTGCCCCCCCTTGCCCGTGCCGGGCCCGTTACCGGCCCCGGGGAGCAATGCGGCTCCGTTAAACGCCCGCACAAAGCACTGGCGGGGCTGAGCCGGCCCCGGGATCCTCGGTGCGTGCTGGGATTTAACGACTGGGGGGCAACGATGCTGCGCCCCCATCCCTGCCACTGCAACAGCCCCCCCCCGGGCCGTGCCTCCCGGTGGGCACCCGCGCCGGAGGGTCCCGTGCCCCCGCCAGGCTGCCGGGGAGGGTTGAGCTCCAGCCGGCTCCCGCGCGGCTCCGCAGCGGATTCCAGAAATAATTCTAATTAAGCTCGTTTGTCCGAGCGTCCCGATCGCCGCTGGGGCTTTTCAAGGGCGCTGCGGGCCTTGGTGGGGGGGAAGGGGGGGCTCCTCTTTGCAGCGGCATCGTGGTGTTGGCCCCCGCCTCGAGGCCTGTCCCGCCGGGGGGATGGCGGCGGCCGCCGCGGCGCTCCCCTCCCACCGACGTGGGGCGGGAGGCGTTTGGGGGGGGTTGGGGAGGGAGGCGGCTGGGAGCCAGGCTGGGGGCCACGCTCGCTCCCTGCGGCTGCAGGAGCCGGCTGGGCAAGGCCGCCCCGGCAGCCGGAGTTCCCCGGCGTGCGGTGAGGGGCCTGGTGGCGTGGACTACAAATCCCAGTAGCGCCGGCTGCGCTGGCTGCGGCGAAGCTTCGCCGTAAACAGAATGAATCCGGGCCAGGCCCCGGGGTCAGGAGGAGGAGGAGGGACACGGGCCGGGGGGCCTCTCCCGAGGCAGCCGAGCTCCTCCGGCTCGGCCCCTCGCCGCTTCCCCCGCTCACCGGCTCCTCTCTCTCGCCCTCCCAGGGACCCGCAGCAGCCATTTGGAGGAAGTCGGGGAAGATCGGCGCCCGCGACCCTGGCGGAAGGCGGAGGGGAAGGACGGCCGCCGCCCCGCGCTCTCCCCGCAGCCGATGCCCTCTCCCCCGGCCGGGCGGCCCCGCGGGGAGCCATGTCTGCCGGGGGAGCGCCCCAGGTATGCGTGGAGCGGCGGGGGTGGGTAGCGGCTCCGGCGTGGGGCCAGCTTTGACCGGGGCGCTCTGCGCCAGGGCGCTCAGGAGGAGCCCCTGTTCCTCTTCCACGCTGCATTTTGAGGGGGGGGGCGGGGGGCTGCCGGGGACTTTCCCCAGGGGCCGGGAGCTCTTCTGGTGCTTTCCTCCTCCCCGGGCAGAAATCCCGGCGCCTGAGGAGCCGCGCTAGCCCCGCGTGAGGTTTTTTTCCTTTTAAATTGGCGCTTCCTAAAGTCCCGGCAGCTGTCGGAGCGCGGGCTGGGCGCCGTGGCTTCTGCCATCTGCTCTCCTTGCGCTCTTGCCAGGCTGTGGAGGCGCTCGGAGGGAAGGGGGGAGGAATCCTGCGGAGGGGAGAGGGGCAGGTTGGGTGCTGAGCTTCATGGGAAAAGCTGCTCTGGCTCCGTGCGGGGGTTTCCACACCCCTGGCTGGGTCAGGAGCGGGGCTGGGCGATGGCCCCCGGGTGAGGGATCCACTCGGGAGGGAAGCAACCTCGTTAGGGGGGGCGGGGAGTGCATGGCGCAGCCCGTGGCGGGCTCCCCTCGGAGGCTGCTGTCAAGCCATGCTGATGGGGAAACTGAGGCACGGAAGAGAAGCGGTCTCCCCATGCTGAAACAAGGCATTGGCAAAGCAGGAGCCACGCCGTGCCGCGTGCGGGGCTCGGGCGCAGCAGTGCCTGGCCTCGCACCCGCTCTGCCGGGCAGATCCAGCCCTTCCACCCGCCGCCGGGACGGCTTTTCCCAGCCCTTCCTGGGGAAAAGGGCCCGGGGTGGCTCCCGGCTGCGCTGCTGCCAATCCGGAGCCCCAGGAGCGCGCCCCGGTGGGGATCCCACTGACTCAGTGCCCCTCCTTCCCTCAGGTTCAGGTTCAAGGGGGTGTGAGGGCTTTCGGAGGGCCCGGCTGTTTCGAGTGCTGTGGCACCTGCCGCGTCTCGCTGGCCATGGGTGTCGGGCGCTGATGCGAAAGCCCATGGCCCATCCTTCACGGAATCCCAGGGCCGGGCGTGGCCCTCCCCCCCCCAAACCGGCCCCCCAATCCCCCCAGGGCTGGGGACTCGACCCCTTCCCTGGGCAGCCCCTTCCAGCCCCTGACAGCCCTTTGGGGAAGGAATTGTTCCCCAGGGCCAACCTCACCCTGCCCTGGCACAACTTGAGGCCGGTGCCCCTCGTCCCATCGCCCCTTCCCTGGGAGCAGAGCCCGACCCCCCCGGCTCCGCTGCCCTTCTCTGGACACGCTCCAGCCCCCCCAGGTCCTTCGGGGAGGGAGGGGCCCAACCCTGACCCCAGCAGTCGAGGGGCGGCCCCCCCAGTGCCCAGCACAGGGGCACGGTCCCTGCCCTGCTCCTGATGGCCAAAACAACCCCAAGAAAAGAAACCCCCGGAGCGACGTCGATCCACTGAGACCTCTCCCCTCTCCCCCGGAGCAGCCTGCCCAGGCCCTGAACCTGCTGCCCTACCCCAGGCTGAGCGAGGTGCCGAGAGCCGGACCCGAGCTGGATGCTGCGGGCGCGGAGATCCCGTCCGACCCCTGCACAGGTGACTGCCGGCAGGGCGAGCGCGGGGGGCGCGGGGGCGCTTGCGTCTTCTCCGGAGGTTCCCTCGGCCCTGCGGTGATGCCACGTCCAGCTGACTGCCGCGACCGTCTGCTCTTGGCTGGGGTGGGGTGGGGGGGCAAGGATCGTATGTAAATGTATGCAAATGTGGCACGGTTGGGAGGAATCCCCCGCTCTGCCGGCTAAGCGCCTTCGCTAAGGGTGGGGACCTGGGCTCCGGAGGCTCCGGTGGGAGCTGATTGCAGGTGGGAGCTGATTGCAGGTGGGAGCTGATTGCATTTTTGTGGTTGCCTTTGAAATCCGATCACAAAAGCATCAGGGGGGGATTTCAGGATCCCCGGGCGGGATCTCAGGATCCCCAGGCGAGCGGATGAAAGGGCTGCGGAAAGAGCCGGACTCCGAGGAGCGGCGCCTCCGCCCCCCTTTGGCCTGGCTGGGAGGAGGGAGCCGGCGCCGGCCTCTCCCTTTCCCTGCTGTTACGGTGCGGGCAGCAGGAGCTCCAAAAGCGACGCCCCCTGGCTTCGTTAATTTTGGCTGATTTGTGAATCGATGCCGGCCGCGTCCCGCGCCGTGACGCATTTCACGGTGACAGCTCTCGTCCCTCCAACCAGGCTACAGGTTCTTCAAGCCCGGTGGTTTGTTCGGGATTAAACAGTCGGAGGAGCCGTACGCCGAGGGCCAGCAGATGCAGGAGGAGAGCAAGATCCTCGTCAGCCCCTGCGCGGGTAGGTGCCCCACACGTCCCGGCGGGGGGGGGCGAGTGGTGGGAACCCAGGGATCTGCCTCTTGGGGGCAGAGGCTGTTTCGGGCCCGTTTGTGCCCGTTTCGGGCCCGTTTGCGGCCATTCCATGCCAGTTTGCAGCCATTCCATGCCAGTTTGCGGCCGTTCCAGGCCAATTTGTGGCCATTTCGGGAGCCATTCCAGGCCTGTTAGCAGCCATTTTGGGCCAGTTAATGCCAAGTTTTTGCTATCGCTGCTGCCGCCAGCGCCGCTTTCGGCAAGTCCGGGGTGGAGCGGGCTCTGGGCAGGGTTCTGATCCCGCTGCTTCTTCAGGGCTGAGCTGCAGCGGTTGAGTTTTGGGCAGCCCTGCGAGGCACCAGAGCTGACGATCCCTCGGGTCCCCTCGGCGTGAGGCAGTCTGGGGTTCCATGAAGGGCTCCTCAATTAACGCCTCCAATCTTTTTGAAATCTAGTTGAGCCCGGGCGGGTGAATAAAGTGGAGCAGCCTGAGGAGAAACCCGGGGGCGCTGCCAGCTCCCTGGAGCTGTATCCCGCGGCCGCCGGCAGTTCCAGCCGCTGGTTTCACGGTGGGCAGCGGGCGCCCGAGCGGGCGGGCATGGAGCGAGACGGCGCCGCCGGCCTGGGCCCGCTCTCCGGCCGGGTGGCCTGCTGGGTGCCGCAGCTCGGCGCCGGCCCTTTCCGCTGCGCCCAGTGCGGGAAAGGCTTCCGCCAGAAGCAAAGCCTCATCACGCACGAGCGGATCCACACCGGAGAGAAGCCCTACAGGTGCGGGGACTGCGGGAAGAGCTTCAGCCAGCGGCCCAACCTCCTGACCCACCGCCGCGTGCACACCGGGGAGCGCCCCTTCCCCTGCGCCCAGTGCGGCAAGAGCTTCAGCCAGAAAGCCAACCTGCTGGCCCACCAGCGCATCCACGCCGCCGGGGAGAAGGCGCTGGCGGGGGGCGAGCAGGAGGACGGCACCTCCGGCAAGGCGAAGCTGCGGTCGCAGCAGAGGAGTTACCAGGAGGACGCCCCCTTCGTCTGCCCCGAGTGCGGGAAGAGCTTCCGGCAGAAGCCCAACCTCATCACCCACCGCAGGATCCACACGGGCGAGCGCCCCTTCACTTGCTTCCTCTGCGGCCGCAGCTTCAACCAGAAAACCAACCTGGTGACCCACTACCGCGTGCACACCGGGGAGCGCCCCTTCGCCTGCACCCAGTGCGGCAAGCGCTTCACCCAGAAGACCAACCTGGTGACGCACCAGAGCACCCACACGGACCTGCGGCCCTACCCCTGCGGGCAGTGCCAGAAGTGCTTCAAGGACAAGGTCTCCCTCAAAGCCCACCAGAAGACCCACGCCCCGCGCCAGCGGCGCTGCCCGGGCCGCAGCCCCGCCGCCGGCCTGCCCTACGGCCCCGCGCCCACCCTGCTGCCGCCTGGGGGGCCCGAGCAAGAGGCCCCCTTCAGCCCCGTGCCCCCGCTGCCCGTTCAGAAGATCCCCGAGGGCCAGGAGCTGTACTCCTGTGCGGAGAAGAGCTTTCCCCCCAAGGAGCCGCTCCTGCCGCAGCCGCCGGCCCCACCGGGCGAGCAGCCCTTCCCCTGCGTCCAGTGCGGGGAGGGCTTTTGCCAGAAGGTGACGCTCCTCCGGCCGCACCACGGCCCTGCCACCGAGGCTGCTGGGGGGTGTGCGGCAGCCTTCGGCCACGGCCCCCACCTCCTGGGGCACCTGGGGGTGCAGCCCGTCCTCGGGGACGCGACCCCCCCGGCAGCCCCAGCCCCCGGGGCGGAGAAGCCCTTCATCTGCAACCAGTGCGGCAACAGCTTTGGCCTGTGGCTCTCCCTCGTGGCCCACCAGAAGACCCACGGCGGGCAGAAGCCCTACCCGTGCCCCGAGCACGAGAAGGGCTCCGGCGACGACGAGCTGTCCCCCAAAGCTCCCCCGGAGAAGCAGGTGGAGGGGAGGGCCTGGCTGTGCCCCGAGTGCGGGCGAAGCTTCGCCCAGTTCGCGCCCTGAAGCACCGGCACCACCGGCGGGGGCCCCCTGCCCTGCGGCGGGTTCCCGAAGCCAACCTGGTGCCCACCAGACCACACCGGCGGCGCCCCTTCCCGCGTGCCGCGCTTCAACGGCAGCGCCCCGAAGCCCAACCGACACCGGGCGGCAGCCCTTCGCCTGCCGGAGTGCCCCACGTTCAAAAACCCGGGGGCGGCCCCACGCCTGCGCCGAGTGCGGGAAGCGGTTCCGGCAGAGGTGACCGCCGCCGGGACCCACCCGCGGCGGCCCTTCCGGGGGACCTGCCCGGTGCACCAGGAGGAGCCGCCCACCCGTGGCGGCGCTCCCCTGGGAAAGGGCTCCGAGCCCCCCGGCCTGCTGCTGCCCCCCTGCTCCCGCGGAGCCGCTCACGGGGCGCTGGCGCGGGAGGAGCTCCGGCGGGAGCGAGCCCCCCGTCCGGTGCCCACCCCCCGCCGGAGGGGCCGTGCCCCTGCAAGCCCCGGGACGGGGGAAGGCTTGGGCCCGAAGGCGCCGAGCCTGCCCCCCCAGTGCTGCTGCGCCGACTGCCTGGGCCAGCGGCAGCTCCTCCTGAAGCCGCAGCCCGACTGCCGGGCCGAGCTCTGGTGCAAGTACGGCGGCTGCGGCCGGGGCTTCGAGGAGAAGCGAGCCCTGAGAGTGCCTGAGAGAGCGCACGGCGAAGAGAAGCCCTCGCCGTGCCCCAGCTGCTTGTAACGCCCGTGCCCGGGGACCGGGCCCCCTCGCTCTTGCACTAAGAGACGCCGAACCTAACGAGGCGGTGGCTCGCGCCGGGGGCCGATCGCTGACTGAAGGAGGACGGTGCTGAGGGAAAGCCGCACGCTGGGACTCGTGGTGCCTGCCGGGACGCGGCGGCGCTGACTCAGGAGAACCGCGCTGGGTTCGGGAAGAGGAGGCTCAGGGGCCCCCGCGGGCGAAGCGGGAGGTGGACTGGGATTCCCGATGCCTCGACGCACCGAGTCGGCGGACCCTGGATCCGCAGCATTCGCAGATCCTGGGGAGCGGGAAGAGCTCGGCACGCGGGATCCGTCAGCTTAAAATCCGCTCCCGTCGTGCGGCGAGGACCCGGCAGCGCCGCGTCGGCCTGCTCCTGCCCCCGCCTTCGGCTGGGTGACGCCGCGGACCCGGAGGCAGCCGTGGGGCAGAGCGGGGCCTCCGCCGGCCCGGAGCTTCTCCCAGAACCCTCGTCCCTCTCTGCCGGGCCAGGTCTCGGTTGCAAGGACGCGTTTGGGAGGGCGAGCTGCCCCCGGCGGGGGGAGGAGGAGCGGCTGCGTCGGGCGGGCGAGGGGAGCTGGGGGGAGGCGCCGGGGCCCTCCCTGCCGCGGCATCTGGCAGGAGAAGCGGAAAAGAGCCGGGAAAGCGGCCTGGGAGGGCCTCGGCCCTTTCTGCTGCCGAATGGCACCCGGGCGAAGCCAGCGGGGACAGGGGGGGGGCGGGGGGGCGGGGGGGTAGCTTGGGCTTTGCTTGCTCTGCGGGTAACTCCCGCTCCCGGCCCCCGTCCCCTGGGTTTCTGGCACTCGCTTCGCTTCTGAGTAGGAAACCGGGAGATGCCGGGGGAGCAGGGGCGGCCGTCGGCTGCCGGGGCCCTCGCCGTAGCTCGCGCCGGCGGCCGCTCCCCGTTTCCCTGCTGGTGCGGAGGTGCCGGTTGCTTGCCGGGGCTTGCCCGCCGCCTCCGCTTCCCCGCCGGTGTGGCAGAGCCTGTGGCACCGGGGCACGAAGGTGGGGGCCGCGCGGCTGGGGGAAGGGAGGTGGGGCCGAGCTTCGGAAGCGGGATCTGCGCTCCCCAAAGTTGCTCTGGCTCCGAGAGCTTCAGCGGGGAAGGGGGTCCCGCCTGCTGCCCCCGGCTGCGGAGCCCCACGGCTGCGACCGTCCTTGAAGAGAGGGGGTGGCGTTACCGGAGCTCCTGCTGCCGGCGCCCGGCTCCGGCTGTGCGTGTCGGGCTGTATCCGAAGGGGCACGGGCTCCGTCACCCACTGGGGGCCGGGGCGGCAGCCAAGGGGACGCTGGGACGGGCACGACTGGAGCTTCAGCTGGGGTGAGGCAGAGGGGTCCTGGTAGCCGAAATCTGGCAGGAGGGGGTGGGTGTCCACCCCTGCGCCCCGGCACAAACACTGCTCCCCTCCCCTCCCTCCCCCCCTCCCCGCTCCAGCAGCGTTACAGGTCCTCGCAATTCTATTTTTTTGAGGTTATTTAAAATAAAAGCTTTCTCACAGCCGGCTCCAGGCTCCTCTCTCCCGGGAAGCGCCGGCGCCCTCATGGTGGAACCAGCGCGGCTGCTCCCGGCTGCTCCCGCTCGGGTCCATCCCCGGGCTCGGCTCTCACCGCCAGACGAATCCGGCCCTGGCACCGGTGCGGGCCCTGCTCCAGCACGTCCCCAGCCGCGTTCGCCAGGAGCTGCGCCCGGCCCTGCCGCTCACCGCGCTCCGCTGGGGATGTGGCAGCTGGGGCAGCCTCCTGCCGCCCCCCCGTCACCGCTCGGGGACAGGTGTCCCCTGTCCTGTCCCAGGCAGCCCCCAGCTGCCCCAGCGAAGGAGCGACACCGGCTCCATGGCTTCCCCGCCACGGCCCGGCCCTGCCATGTCACCCCCAGCTGGCTCCGGCACTCGTGGTCGCGGTCCCTTGGGGAGGGGACACGTCCCCCCAGCAGCCGGCTCCTGGCTTCAGCTCTGGTAAGGCAGGCACGGAGGGGGCCGGTGGCTTGGCATCGCCGGCCCCGGCACAGCAGGCCCAGGCAACGGAGCGGTTGCAATCTCTGCCGACGGGCATCACCCGCCGAGTGCCGGCAAGCTGCAGCCTGCGCAGAGCTGCCGTGCCGCGCACGGCTGGGGGTGCCCAGCGCTGTCCCCGGCTGTGCCGCGCTGCCTGGGCCGGGCCCGGAGCCCTCTCACATGCTCAGCAGCCACCAAACCTCTCCAGGACACCGGGGTCTGCGCGGCGCCAGCACCGGTCATGGCCCGAACGTGCTCGTGGCACACACAAGCTCCCGGCAGTGGCGGCCACCCCGCTGCGGTGGCTGGGGATGCCGGGGCACCACAACAGGCAGAAAGGCCTCGTCCCCAGCCACGGTCAGAGCTCAGCCCCGGCGCGGCCCCTGATGCCCAACCACGGTACCCGGCAAAGTCGGTGGCTCAGGGACCAGTGGCACGGGCAGCTTTGTGCCAGGGCCACCATCACAGCCGCTGTGCTGCCACCAAACCAGACACCGATGCTCCCTGGGGTGGCCACTGGCTCTCGCTCCGGCACGGTCTGGCCGCACTCCCTGCTTTGGGGGGTGAGTTGGGGCCCCCTGGTCCCACTGGGGGGTGGTTGCCTGCTGGCGCGGGCTGCACTGGCCCCAGACCCAGCTGCGGTGGCCACGCCGCGTGAGCCGCCGGTGGGCTGAGCCCCCGCGTGCTCGGTGCGCCATGGGCACCGCGTGCCGCCGGCCGGGCACGTGCGTGGCTGAGCCCCCCCTTGCCCCAGTGCCCTGGCTGGGGGGCCCCGCATCCCCCCCCAGCGTGGGTTTGGGGAGGTGAGGGCACAGGGGGCTCCAAGGGCTTGGGGGCCTCGGGGGGGCTGTGGGGGCTGCAGGGGGCTTGGGGGGCCCTGGGCACTCAGGCGGTTCCGGTCTCAGGGGGGTGGGGGGGGGGGGGGGCTGGTGGGGCTTGGGGGCTCCAGGGGCTTGGGGGGCTCTGGGCACTCAGGGGGTTCCGGGGTCTTGGGGGGCTCGGGGGGGCTCAGGGAGCTCCAGGGGCTTGGGGGGCTCTGGGCACTCAGGGGGTTCCAGTGTCTCAGGGGGCTGGGGGGGCTCCAGGGGTCTGGGGGGGCTCGGGGGGACTCGGGGAGCTCCAGGGGCTTGAGGGGCTCTGGGGGCTCCAGGGGCTTGGGGGGCTCTGGGCACTCAGGGGGTTCCAGTGTCTCAGGGGGCTGGGGGAGCTCCAGGGGCTTGGGGGGCTCTGGGCACTCAGGGGGTTCCGGGGGCTCGGGGGGTTCGGGGCCTCGGGGGGGGGGGGGGCTGGAGGGGCTTGGGGGGCCCGGGGGGCTGGGGGGGCTCCGGTCGTTCGTGCCTTGGGACCGCGCCCCCGCCCCCGGTCCGACGGGACGTCTCCTGTTGGTGCCCCGGGCAGTCGTGCCGGTTCCTCCGGTTTTGGGGCGATTTGGGCCGGATCCCGGGCCCCGGGGCGGGTGACGTCGCCCCGGGGGGGGGCGGGGAAGGGGGGGGGGGGGGGGGGGGGGGCGGTCCCCGGTGCGTCAGGCGGGCGGGCGGGGCCGGGCGGGGCCGGCGGGACGCGGCGCGGCGGCGGCTCGGGCAGGTCAGCGGCGGGGGGAGCGGGGACGGGGACCCCCCCCCATGCGCACCGGGCAGCCCCGGCCCGGCCCCCCCCCCCCCCCCCCCGCCCCCCGGCCCGCCGGGTCCCGCGCGGCTCCACCGGAGCCGCGCGGGGGGGGCGCGGGGGGGGGGGGGGGGGGGGCGGGGTGACGGGGGGGAACCCGGGGCCGGTGCAGGGATCAGCCCCGTTGGGCCCGGCGCACTGCGGCGCATCCCACCCCCCCCCCTCCCGGTTACCCCGGTCCCCCGCCCCCCCGGCCCCGCTTCCTCCTCGGGGCCCCTCCCGGTGCCGGGGCTCGGATTTGGTGGGGGGGGGGGAGAAGGGGGGAGTGGGGGAGAAAGGAGGGGGGTGGGGGAGAAAGGAGGGGGGTGGGGGATGGCGGTCCCGGTGCCCCCCCCAGATCCCGGAGGTGTCGGGGCTGGCACCGGGAGCTGCAGCCCCCCCCCCCTTTTCCCGCGCCCCCAGGGCCGCGGGCACCAGGGCGCCCATGACGGACCGGCTTCGCCCACCGGCGAGAAGCCCTTCGCCTTCGCGGGGGGCGAGGAGGGCCTGGGGGACGAGAAGGCGCTGGTGATCCACAGCCAGGCGGAGGAGGAGGAGGCAGGGAAGGAGTTCAAGTGCATCCTCTGCGGGGAACGCTTCGGCCAGCAGCCCAGCCTCGCCCGGCACCAGAAGCACCACGCCGGCGAACGCGCCTTCATCTGCGCCGAGTGCGGCAAAGCCTTCAGCCTCAAGCACAACCTCATCATCCACCAGCGCATCCACACCGGGGAGCGGCCCTACCAGTGCGGCGTCTGCCAGAAGAGCTTCAGCCTCAAGCAGAACCTGCTCACCCACCAGCGCATCCACAGCGGCGAGAAGCCCTTCTCCTGCCAGCGCTGCGGGAAGCGCTTCCGCGAGCAGCGCTTCCTCCTCAACCACCAGCGCACGCACGCCGAGGACCGGCCCGGCACCGCCGCCGCCGCCACGGTCCAGCCCGGGGGCAGCCGCTCACCGGAGCCGCGGGAGGCAGCGGGCGGCCCCTTCGCCTGCGCCCGGTGCGGGAAGGGCTTCAGCGGCCGGAGCAGCCTGGCCGCGCACCAGCGCAGCCACGGCGGGGAGCGGCCCTTCGCCTGCCCCGACTGCGGCAAGACCTTCGGCCAGAAGGGCTCCCTGAAGCTCCACCGGCCCCCTTCGCCTGCGCCCAGTGCGGCGAGAGCTTTGCCCAGGAGGCCAACCTCGCCGCGCACCAGCGCGCCCACGGGGCCCAGGCCGCCCTCACGTGAGCCCCCCCCCCCCGGCCCCCCGGCCCCCCGTCGCCCCCTGCGCCCCCCCCGGCCGGTTCCCCCCCCAGGCTGCTGCAGGAGCCCCACTCATGCTCCCTCCTGCAGCGGGGAATTCTGTCCTGGGGGAGCTGGGGACACCTCCCCGGGGTTTTGGGGCACGGGGCAGCCCCGTCATTGCGGCGTGGGGAGCCGCCGGCATGGCTGCTTGGGGCACGCAGCCTGGCTTGGCCAGTGTGATGGGGCGCCAGCAGCCCCGGCCCGGCCCAGGAGCCCCCCCGGCCAGGCTCCTCGCCCACTTCCCGCCCCCCGTCCTTCTGCTCGGGTTTTGCTCCTGACGGTCACGAGGCGCCGGGTCCCGCCAGCGCCGGAGCCTGGGGCCCTCCCATCCCTTGTGCCAGGAGGAGCCGCCCGCATGGTTCCCTGGGAGCCCTTCCCTTTGCCGGGCACCGTGGCGGCGCAGCCTCGTGCCACAGCTGAAACCCCCTGGGCCAGGGCAAGAGACAGTGGAGGAGGAGGAGGAGGAGGAGGAGGAGGGAGGTTTCCCCAGGGCATCCCCCCCCGACCCCCTGTCCTGCACTGGCATGGCTGTGCTCCAGCGTGGTGAACCCACTCACCTTCCCCGGCACGCCGGGGCCCGGCACGGGATAACCTCTGCTGTGCTTGCTCGCCCAGGGAATGACGGCTGCGAATGCCCGAGCGGAGCCGGATCTCAGCAGCCGCCAGCCAGGCGCCGCGTTTCGCGGGGAAGGAGCCATGCCGCCACGCTGCCGGGGCGAGGGGCGCGAGGAGGAGGCGGCAGCAGCTCGCCCCAGCTGCGCACGGAGCCCCCGCCAGCACAGACACCACACGAAATAAAAATAAAATAAAACACAAAGCTCGAGGGTGGCGACTGCTTCCCCGCCAGCGGCAGCAGCTCTGGCACAGAGGAGGGGCTGTGGCGAGGTGGGGGGGGCTGTGCCCCACTGCGGCGAGGCAGAGACCCCCGGCCCGGGCAGCGCAGAGGTCCTGGCGTGGCTGAGGGGCCGAAGGAGAACCCAGCAGCGTCGGGGAGCACCCAGCCAGGACGGTGCGGGGTTGGGGCGGCGGGGAGGACCGCAGGCACCCAGCAGTGGGAAGGCTCCGCTCCGGAGATGTGCCGGCGCCGAACCACGGCCGAAGGCCGGAGCCTGGCTGGGAGAGGTGAGCCACAACCGGGACGGCACAACTGCCCCTCGCTGCCGCGCTGGGCACGGGCGGCTGCGGGCGGGGGGTGGCATGTGGCACGGTCCCGGCTCCCGGTGATGGCAGCGTCCCGGCCGCTGCCGAATTCTGTGGGAGCCCCGCACCCTCACATCACCCCTCGTACGATGCCGCAGGCCAGGCGTGGGCTCCTGGACAAGCATCCGGTGCGAGTGTCCCCACAGTGGGGGGGACATGTGCCACTCCACGACACTCCAGCCTTCGCCCCATGCTGGCAGCGGCGCCGGTCCCCGGGCTGGATGCTCTGCCTGGGTAACCACAACCCGCAGCCGTTTCCCAGTCCTGGGATTTTTTTCCCCAAACGTGTCCCTCTGCACCAGGGCTGGCTTGGCGTCAGGCCCAGCCCCGGTGGCTGGGGGTTGCTGGCCGGTGCCACACTGCCCGCCAGCCTCCCCTTGGCGCCGGTGCCCTCGGGCGAGATGCAAAGCCCCCGCACGGGCGCCTGCTCAGGGAACCCCCGCGCTGCCCTGTCCCCCTGCCTCTCCCTTTGCCGCTGCCGTGCGGACGCGCGGGTGCTTCGCCGTGCATCATTAAACCGATCAAGCTTGGAAAACCCCGCGTTGCCGTCTCGCCGGGAGCCCCTCCAGGTCGCCAGGCTGGGCACGGGGAGCAGAGCGGGGGAGCTGGGCCCACCCTCCCGCCGGGGCTCGGACCCAGCCAGGGTCTCCTGGAGGGCAAACGCAGACACAGGAATGTGTATTTAGCAAACGCCCCCCCTACCCCCCCCAAGTTCTGATCTGTGCTTGGGGTTCACCAAGCGCAGTCGGCACCAGCGGCGGCAGAGCGAGACCCCAGCCCACCCTCCCCAGTTTGCCCCTCGCAGGCGCCCGTCCCAGCCCCTCCTGCCCCGCTCGCGGGGCTCGGCTGGATCCTGCCCCGGGGCTCAGCGGTGCCCGTGCCCTGCGCCTGCGCCCAAGGGAGGGCTGCGACCGGGGCAAGCGGTGGCCAGGAGCAGGGCAACCCCAGCGCAAGCCACACAGGAGCTTGGGGACCCCTCCGCCCCCCTGCCAGGCTCCGTCCCTGCCACCCTCGCTGGTTTTACGGCAGCTGTTCCCCTTCACCCGCCACCCATCCTGACGCAGCTGCTGGTACTGAGCACCCGCAGAATGAGGCCCCTGGTGCAGCTCCGGCACCCCAGGCTGTGCTTGCATTGGGGGGCCCCCCCGGGGCCCGGCGCCCCTGGGTCTCCAGGACCATGCGGCCGTTGATCTCTGGAGTCGCTGGGCTTTGGGTCCCTTCTCCCAGATCTGCCCACGTCCCTGACACCCCGTGTCCCAGCACCCCCATGTCCCTGTGTCCCAGGTCTGGATGTCCCCTACACCCTGGGTCCCAATGTCCCGCGTCGTCCCCATGTCCCAGCCCTGCCGCTCCCGGTTGGCGGCTCCGCTCCAGGGGCTCCGTAGCTGGTGCTGCCCACCCCGGGCTGGCAGTGCCCCGGCAGGCGGGGACTGGGGCTCTCGGGTGCCAGAGTCACGGGGGGCGGCTGGAGAGCGGGCACCGGGGAGCAGGGAGGGTGCCAGCACATCCTGGTACCCCCAAGCCCCCGGCCACGGCCGTGTCCCTGCGGCAGGGTCTGGCGAGGCAGGACGGGGGGGTCACGGCGGCAGGGATGGGAATGAGGGAACATCCCCCAGCTGCAGGCGTCACAAGCAGCGCCCGGGGAGGCTTCAGGGTAAAACCCCGGTGTCACGGGACCTGCCCCGCCGGTGGGACGTCACCGCCCTGGCTCGGCCGCGCTGGGAGCCAGCGCGTGGGCAAGGTCTCGCTTTCTCCTTCCCACCCCCTTTGTTTCCAGTAACGGCATCTGAAACTCGGCCTCTTCCCCATTTCTGTGTGGTTCGGTGTTTTTGCTGCACCTGCCCGGCGCACCCACATCCCACCCTGCAGGGTGGGGGGGCCCAGGACACGTGAGAACCCCGCAGGGGAGAGCGGCATCCAGGGCCCCCCCCCAGCAGAGCCCGCGCCCGAGCGCATCTCCTCTGCGGTGGGAACCGGCTCCCTTGGGGAGATGCCAGCCCGCGGCCGCCCGGCACAGCCACGCTGGAGTGGCACAGCCCTGAGCAGCTGTGGAGCGACCCCGGCCCCCACGGCAGGCCCACTCCCCCCCCCGGGACATGCGGGACCCCCCCTTTCCCATGGGGTACTTGGGCTGGAGTGGCTCCAGCGGGGAAGCCCCCGGGAGCACTGTCACCGGCGGCTGTTTCCACCTGTCCTGCACCGAGCCAAACGGCTCCCGAAGCGCCGGTGGGGACCTGGGAGTGGGGGGCCCCTGTCCCCTCCCGCCCCTGCGGGCACCGGGGTGCGGCACCAAGCACCCCTCCCCGGATCCAGCCCGTCCCTTGGGGTACAGCTCTGGGGACAGCGGGGCTGCGGTGGCCTCGCTGCCAGGAGCTGCCACGGCCTGTGCGGGGCCATGGTGGAGGCTGGCACCCGCGGCAGCAGCACCGGGAGCACGGTATGGGCGCCAGCGGTGGCGTGCAGAGGTACCGGGAGCGAGCCAGGATGCCGGGGCACCACCGGTCCTGCCCGCTCCGCCGCTTTGGCTCCCCATTGCTAACGTCAGGCGCGCGCCCGCAGGCCGGAGGTTTGTGGTGGGCACGGGGCCACGCGGCGGGGTGAGGTGAGGGGCAGGCAGGAGCGGGGGGATTCCCCTGGCTCTGCTGCACGCTCTGGCTCTGCCTTTTTAGGGCCCGTCCTCCCGCAGCCCCGGTGGCATTTCGGCAGCCCTGTGCCCTGGGGAGGAGCCGGTGCCGCAAAGGGTCTGTGTGCCGCCCCAGCTGCGACGCCGTGCCTTCGCTCCAGGGCTGCCACCACCGTCGCCACACACAGGACCTTCCCGGTGGCTCCGAGAGCCTCCGCGGGGACATGGCCTCATGGAAGGAGCCCGAGCCCCAGGCCGAGCCATGCCCCTGTGGGCAGAGCAAGACCCTGTCTGGCCTCGCTCCAGGCGCCAGCAGAGAGGCCCCAGAAGGGACAAGCTCTGCGGCTGCAGGGGGGACCCCCTGCCCTGGCGCGGGCTCCAGCCAGGCAGCGCGGAGGTATGGGGCTGGAGGGGCAGGGGAGGGGTGCACGCAAGGCTTTCTGAGGGCTGGGGGGCTTTTTGGGGGGCAGGAAGGACGTCCAGGCGTGCCTGGGCAGCCCAAAGCGCTGTGGGTCCCCAAAGACCTGGGGAGGGTCTGCTGGGGGGGGGGGGACAGCCCATGCAGACACCCCAGGAACCCAGCACTGGCGGCACCGTGGTGCTGACGGGGGTCGCGTACGTCTCCTTTTCTCCGTACAGTGTGGCTGCACCCATCTGGCATGCGCCCATTCCCACGCCGCCCGGGGAGAGCTGGGGCTCGGGGATGCGGCTCCTCCTGGTCGGGAAGAGCGGGGCAGGGAAAAGCGCCACTGGGAACACCCTCCTGGGAGAACGCGTGTTCGAGTCCAGGCCTGCCACCAAGCTGGTGACGGCGAGCTGCGCGCAGGCGCGGGGGCGCTGCGACAGGGAGGACGTCACAGTCATTGACACGGCCGACATTCTCCACCCGGGCGCTGCCACCAGCAAGGCGTACAAAGAAATCGCCCGCTGCGTCAGGCTCTCCTCCCCGGGCCCCCACGCGCTGCTGCTGGTAACCCCGCTGGGCCGATTCACCAAGGAGGACGCGGAGGCGGCGCGGAGACTGCAGGACATTTTTGGAGCCGATGTTCTGCGGCACACCGTCGTCCTGCTGACCCATGCAGAGGCGCTGGCGGGGAGGCCACTGCAGGAGCACCTGCGATGTCGCGGCGGGGCGCTCCAGGACCTGATCCTGCAGTGCGGGGGGCGGTGCTGCAGCTTCAGGAACGGGGCAGTGGGGCCGGAGAGGGAGCAGCAGGCAGCCAGGGTGATGGGGATGGTCTGCCGGGTGGTGCGGGAGCACGGGGGCGCGTGGCACAGCAGCGCCATGTACCTGGAGCCCAGTCTGACGGAGGAGAAGGTGCGGGAACACATGGAGAGGCACAGAGCAGAGAGGAAGAGGAGGGAGAGGGCCAGAGCTGAGCCACAGAGGAGAATCATGGCTTGCAGGATCGTTCTCTTCGCCCTTGCTCTGCTCTCCCTGATTTTCCTTCTTTTCCCTGATCGTCTTTATTTTTTCCTGACGTTCCATATTTTGCGGTAGCGAGGGACCACAGAGTCACAGGAACACCGTGGCTGGCAGCAACCCCTGGGGAGCGTCCAAGCCCTGCCCAAGCAGGGTCTCCCGGAGCGGGCTGCCCAGCACCGTGTCCAGATGGGTTCTGGCTGCCTCCAGGGATGGAGACTCCACCACCCCCCTGGGCCGCCTGAGCCGGCACTCGTCCCCCTCACAGCCAAAAACCTTCCCGATGCTTAAGGGGAATTTCACGTTCGCATCTGCGCCCATTCCCTCCCATCCCGGCACCACGTGGTCTCCATCTGGCAAGGACAGGATCCCCCCGCACCTCCTCCTCTCCAGGCTGAACAGTCCCAGCCCCCCCAGCCTCTCCCCAGCTCCTCTGTCCCAGTCGCCTTTGCAGCCCTTCGCTGGACCCACTCCGGCGCATCCACGTCCGCTCGGCACACGGCACGCTCTGCTCCTCGGACGTGTGCCGCGCTCCAGCCCCTGTGCAATCGCCACCCATTTCGAGGGCAATTATAAACTAAAACACGTCAAAGCCGCCGCTCCCAGCCTGGGGCTGCCCTCCCACCGCACCACGCGCAGCCCCGGGCGCCCCGGTTTGCTGCTGCGTGCGCAGCTGCCGCTGCCACCGCTCTCGGAGGAGCCGTCGAGCGTTTGCTTGTCATGAGCGATGGAGACGTGAGGGCTGGTTGGGAAGGGAGAGGGAAGCTGGCAACAGCCCTTCGCTGCCGGGCCAGGCGTGCGGGGGCGGCTGTGGGAGCCACGCTGTTCCTCAGGCCAAGGCGGCGCCTGCCCCCAGGCACGCTGTTGGGACCTGTCACCCCTCCCCAGCAG
>CM067082.1:1185183-1318954 GCA_034008185.1 Gorsachius magnificus
TCCAGGAGGGGACAAGGAAGCCACCCAAAGAGCCACCAGAGCTGCTGGTAGACGACTGAGTCTCTGCTTCTTCCAACAAGTCAAGTTTCTTGTCTCCTCGCCCAACGGCGCGTCCCTTCTCAGTGTTGAGGTCTCTTTCCATTGACGTCACTCAGCTCCCATCGTCGGTGACAACGGCAGGGACCTGGCCATGGGGACGTGGGAGCTTCACCCCTGAGGGACCCAGTCCTGCTGTCCCTATGGAGGCCACATCACCTGTAAGGTCCTTCTGCATCCTGCAAGCCACTGGTCAGCTGAAGGCACGTGGGGCTTTCTGGGTGGAAGGAGCTCAAAGGCTTCTCGCTCTGCAGCCATCGCTGCCTCGGCTCTTCCAAAAAACTGGCCCATGAAGGAGAAGAAGCGAAGGACCACGTCTGCTGGGGACATTGGCCTTCTCCAGCCAAGTCCTCTCCAGCCGACGGCACGGTCAAGCTGAGGAGCAACGCAGGCAGCAAAACGTGACAGGGTCCTCCCCTGCTGGAGCCAAGCTACAATTAGCTTCAGCCCTAATTAGCGCGGTCCTAAATGACCTTGGGGGAAGCCTAGGGCTACAGGAGGGGATAAGGCGTTGGCCATCTGTGGCAGCTGGATGTCACCTCCTGGCCAGGGGCAACCCTGGTGTCAGCTCGGGGGTTAGGGGACCGCTCAAACCCAGAAGGAAACTCAAGCATGGAGGAAGGAAGCCCTGGTGCCACGTGGATGGGGCTTGGACGCTTCAACCACTGTCGAAGGTTGCCCAGCTGCTGGGGGGGCATCGGAAACCAAATTAAAACCATGTGACCAGCTTCGATGCGACCATGGAATGGGTTGGGTTGGGAGGGACCTTCAAAGCTCATCCAGTCCAACCTCTTTGCCATGGGCAGGGACATCTTCAACTGGATCAGGTTGCTCAGAGCCCCGTCCAGCCTGACCTTGAATGGTTCCAGGGATGGGGCCTCCACAGCTTCTCTGGGCAACCTGGGCCAGTGTCCCACTGGAAATCTGCTCTTCCTGGAACGAGTGTCCCTGAACTTGAGGACAACATCAGCCAGGGTCAACCAAACAGAAATGCCTGGGCAGCAAGGAGGAGTCCCACCACATCATGAGCTCCACACAGAAGGCGCAGGATTGCTAATGGTGGCAGCCATCCCTCCTGGCCAATGTGAGTGTCCAAAGCGGATTTGGAACTCTCCAGTTTGGGGTTTGGGACCTCCCGCTGCGGCGCCGAGTGCTTGGGGACACTCGCGCATGGGGAATCTTCTGCTGCTGCCTTTGGAGGAGATGCCCAATGGATTTCCTTACAAATTCCTGTTTTCCAGCTCATTTGCTGTTTCCCAGGTCCATGTCCAGGGTCTCTCCTCCTGGCTGATCCCACGCTCCGTCTTCTGGGCAGTTTTCCAGGTGGGATTGCTCTCTCCAGGGTAAGTGTCCCCCACACCTGGCGTCATCGCCCGTTCTTAAAAACCCATCGTAGCCCTTCCCAGCATCCATACATCAACCCCTGATGGAGCCAAAAGCCAACCAAGATGTCCTCCTCTGGGAACCTCTCATCTTCATGTCCCCACCTCCCCAGGCCATCTCCAAGCTCCTCGCCCAGAGCGGGGCACAAACAGGTCAGAGGGGGCAGATTTTGGGGGTCAGGTGCTGGAGGGGCGAGGACGTGAGAGCTGAAGGTCAGGAGCTGCTGATGGGAAACATCTGATGAGCTGGAAGGTGGGCACAGGGGATGCACCAGCTCCAGCAGGTCCAGGTCAGCACCCACGGGGGGCCATCAGCAGCAGGAGGGCTACACCAAGAATGGTCCATGGCAGCCCCAGGAGCTCCTCTGGGATGGGAGCTTGGGGCAGGAGGGGTCTCCAGGACCAGGGCAGCTCAGTCCGAGGGAGGGAACAGGCAGCTCAGAGCTTGGGAAGCAGATCCTGGAAAGCCGGCCCAGCTTGTGGCTGCTTCATCCCAAGGTTTTGAGGGACCAGCTTGCTAAGGACCAGCTTCTTTGATGGTCCAGCTTGCTAAGGAGCAGCTTTGATGGCCCAGCTTGCTAAGGACCAGCTTGCTAAGGACCAGCTTTGAGGGCCCAGCTTGCTAAGGACCAGCTTTGAGGGACCAGCTTGCTAAGAACCAGCTTCTTTGAGAGACCAGCTTGCTAAGGACCAGCTTTGAGAGCCCAGCTTGCTAAGGTGATGGGTTCAGCCACTGCCTGGATGGCCAGAGCTGGGGTGGTGGGTCCAGACCCCGACCCAAATGCAGCCCTGCCCGTTCCTGCCTGTTGCGAAAGCCAAGGACCCCTTGGACAACGGGAGGAGGTGGAGAGCGCTCGGAGGGGCTGATCCTCTCGATGGAATCTGCACGCCTTGGCCACCTCTGCTGCAGGGACATCCCCCAGCCAGATGGGGACCAGAGGTGGCGCTTTGGGCATCCCCAGAATCACAGTGTGGCTGGGGTTGGAAGGGACCTCGGGAGCTCACCCAGTGCCACCCCCCTGCCCAAGCAGGCTCACCCAGAGCAGGGGGCACAGGACAGCGGCCAGGCGGGGGGTGAAGATCTCCAGAGAAGGAGACTCCACAGCCCCCCTGGGCAGCCTGGGCCAGGGCTCGGGCACCCCCCAAGTCAACAAGTTCTTCCTCCCATTCAACTGGAACCTCTTCTGCTTCAGTTTCTGCCCATGGCCCCTTGTCCTGGCGCTGGGCACCACTGGGAAGAGTCTGGCTCTGTCCTCATGACCCCCACCCTTGAGACATTTGTAGGTGTTGATGAGATCCCCTCTCAGCCTTCTCTTCTCCGGGCTGAACAAGCCTGAGGCATGATTTCCCCTTGGTGAATCCATGCTGGTTCCTCCTGATGATCTTTTTTTTCTCCACTTGCTTGGAGAGGACACCCAGAATGAGTTGTTCCATCACCTTTCCAGGGATGGAGGTGAGACTAACCAGCCTTTAGATCCCTGGGTCCTCCTTCTTGCCCTTTTTGAAGACTGGAGTGACATTGGCTATCCTCCAGTCCTCAGGCACCTCTCCTGTTCTCCAGGACCTTTCATAGATGATGGACAGTGGCTCAGCAATGTCGTCTGCCAGTTCCTTCAGCACTCCTGGGTGCATTCCATCGGGGACCATGGATTTGTGGGTGTCCAGCTTGTTTAAATATCCTTAACCTCATCCACCTCAGCCGAGGGAAGGTCTTCCTTTCTCCAGGCTTGCTCGCTTACCTCCAAGGACTGGGAAGCCTGAGGGCCAGCCTTGGCAGTGAAGACTGAAGCAAAGAAGGCCTTCAGTAACTCCACCTTCTCGGTATCTTCTGAAGTTCTCGGTATCTTCTGTCACCAGGGCACCCAGTTCAGCACTCCTGGAGGATGTTACGGAGCCGGGATCCGTGCCCGGCCTCACCAAAGGCACCGTGCCGTGAAACGCAAGGGCTGCGTTACTGCAAAGGCCACGCGCACACGCGCAGGGAGCACCAAAGGCAGCTGGGGATGGGTGCTCGGGGCTCCCCCAGGAGCCGGTTGGCTGCTCAGGGGCCAGGCCCTGGCTCCCGGAGGGGGGAGAAGCAGCGCCTGAAGCCGCGGCACAAGGCGCCCATGCTGGTGCTTGGTGGCTGCAACGGCGCAGGATGGCCTGGGGACCACCCCATTGGGTCTGCAGTGGGGGCAGGGGTCTAACCCTGCTCTCCAAGAAGAAGGAGCTTTAACGGTGAGGGTGGCGTGGTCTACCCAACCCAGTGTGGCGCCTGGAGGCGCCCAAGCCCTCCCCCCCAAGACGCTGGGGCCATCCCTGAGGACGTTACCTGAGATGGGTGCAGGTAGGGCTCGGGGGAGGCGAGGTTGGTCTGCACAGAGACGCTCTTCTCCAGCAGGATCTGGGGGAAGCCCAGCTTCTCGAAGGTGTTCCTCTTCCAGTGCTTGTTCTCCTGCTGGGCCAAGGCCTCGTCCTCGCTGAAGGCTCGCACCACCGGCCCCGGCATGGGTAACGGGAGGGCGCCGTCGCTCTCGTAGCCCGAACCGTCCTTTTGGGAATCCCAGCTGCTCCGTTGTTTCATGTGGTAGTGGGCTTGTTGGGCTTCCCAAGCCAGGCGTGCCTGGGCCAGGAAGGGCTCGGGGAAGCCCCGCGCTGCCTCCGCCTCCGCCGCCTTGCTCTCCGTACGGTTCATTGGTGACCTGTTGGGGCCTGGGGTGGCTCGTTCCTCACCCAGCATCTGCTCGCCCAACACCTCCCGCTCCCCCGAGCCGTCCGTGGAGGAGGCGTTGGGGTCGTGGGATAAGGAAGGCTTTCGGCTTTTCCTCTTCCTGGTAGAGGGCGAGTAGCCAGTGGAGGACAAAGTGTCCTGCTGGCTGGACCACGACATGGAGTCCTCGCCCTGGGCCATCTGGCCACCCGTTGGGCCAGGGCAGAAGTCGGGGCCTTCCATGCTGCTGTAGTCACCCGATTTGATCTCCAGGCGTTGGTCCCTGACCAGGCAGGGGCTGTGCTGCAGCGAGTAGGAGCCGCCGATGGGGTTGGGGGAATATTTGTGCCTCAAGCCCGTCTTCATCTTGGGGCTGGAGCCCGACTGCTCGACGTAGACCAGTTGCCTGACGTACTCCTTGCCGGCAGGGCTGTACTCCAGGCTCATGAAGCGGTCGGGACACTTCTGTTTGGTGAGCACCAACTGCTGGTAGGGCGAGTTGGAACCTTGCTTGGGCGACTGCAGGAAAGGGTGAGGCTTCCGGATGGGCGATTTCTGCGGCGAGCCGGCTTTGTAGCTCCCGCTGGCTTCGTACTGCATGTCCACGGGGGGTTCGTCGTAGATGGGAGCCTGGTACTCCATGGGGGGTTCCTCGTAGAGGGGGGGCTCGTAAGCGTAGCGGGGGGAGGAGGGCTGCGACTCGCTGGAGTGCTTGCGGTGCTGGGCTTGGAGCGGGGAGCAGAAGGCCTCCCCGCGGCCGAGGAGCGGCGAGCAGCTGCCCACGTGCTCGGCCCTCTTCAAGAAGGGCGACTGCTTCCTCTCTGGGAAGAAAACAGAGTTGTCGGTGTCGGGGGTGAAGGTTTGCAGGTTGGGCGACTGTTGGCCCCCGGAAGGTCGCCGTGAACGGGTGCCGGGTTGGTTGTCGGGCGCGTAGCCGTTGCCTTGGTGCATGAGGAAGCTGGGCTCGCGGTCGGTCACCTTGATCAGCATCCGCTCCTTGGTGCCGGCGTTCCATCGCAAGGACGACGTCCTGCGGGGACAAACACAGCGCTGCCACAGCCGTGAAGCCCCCCCACCCCGCATGCCCACGGGTGGGCAGACGCCCCCGTACCGCTGCCCTGGGACCCCCCCAGACCCTCAGCTGCAGCAGAGCCTGAAGGATGGACGTGGTGAAGCACCCGGGAAACGCATCGGTGAGGAGAGACCAAGGCATGGCCACCGTCCCAAAGGCAGTAGCACCCAGCTCCCACGGACCTCAGCAGCCCCCAGAGTGCATGGAGGACGCGCAGGCTGAACGCCAAGCCCTGAAAAGTGACGACACCCCTTGGAGCACCCCTCTAGGTGACGTCCCTCAATCGTCCTGCCCCCCTTGTGCCCTTGGAACTCTTGGAGCTGAGCGGCGATGGCGGAGCGAGCACGGCCATCGGCTGGGGCCAACCATGGGGGCAAGCGTACATTTGGGGCGCTTTCATGGGTGTTTGGGCGCGCAGTCCTTGCAGGGAGTGGGGGTTGACCCCCCCACCATGGCCCCCACCTGGGACCGGCCCCTTGCTGGGGTCTCCTGTCCCGGGATGAGAGGGAGAAGCCACCTAAGTGCCACCCCACCTCTTTTTGCCTTCCATTCCTGGCAGCACCCACCCTGGATCGACCCATCTTGCCCCGCTCCATCCTGCCTGGGGTTAACGCCCTCCACCGGTGCCCCCAGCTGGAGCTGAGCTACATTAAAACCAGACCACCCCCCCCCCCCAAAAAAAAAACCCATTCCATACGTCGTTTCAAAATACGTTGAACGCAAAAACCTTCAGGCTTCGCCCCCTCCGCTGCAGAGGGAGCCCACGGTGGGAGGCTGGGGCAGGGGTTTGGCTCCTGCGGGGATGTGGGGTGGGGTGGGAAACGCAATCCTGACCTGGGTAGAGATGTCCCAGCCCCACGAAATGCCCCCCCCAAATCGCCTTGCACCCCAAGGCCATGGGGCAGCCACCTCCGGCAGCGCCAACATGCTGGGGTGGGGAGGGGAGGGCCAGCTCAGCCTGCGACGCATGGAAACCTCCGCTTCCGAAGGTGGAGGAGGTGAGAGCAGAAGCTTCCCTCCACCCCCTTCATCGCCCCAACAACCCCTGGGGCCAACCCCCGGGTGGGACGAGCAACTAAGCATGGCCGTGACGCTGAGGGCTGTGCCCACCACGGGGGCAAGCGGGAGCCGGAGCAGTGGTGGCGGATGCCCATGGATTCCGTTGATGCTCAAACTTGCTGCATCCCCCAGCCCCCCCATGTGATGATGCCCTGCATGCCTCCACCGTCTTTCAACATGGAGCATCCTATAGCGGCTTGCTGTTGCGTGGTTGGCGGCGGCCGTACCTGCACGCCCCAAACCCGCGTGGCAGTGGGCGGGAGGCTGCCCGGTGCAGCCTCTTTTTGTACCGACAACATGTACGGGTGAACAAGTGCCCACGGGGGACCTTCTTAAGTCTGAGAAGTCAATAACGGTCCCCAAATCACCACCCAACGAGCAGCTTCCGTGGCAGTCCTGGTGCGAGCAGGGGGGAAAGCTTGGCTGGGTGATGTGCTGAGAGTGCCAGGGGCTCACCCGAGCAGGGCTCGGTGGAGACCAACTCATCCAGAAGGCCACCTCATCCAGAAGGCCATCTCATCCAGAAGACCAACTTATCCAGGAGACCACCTCATCCAGAAGGCCACCTCATCCAGGAGGCCACCTTATCCACAAGTGAAAAAATCCTCAGGCCTCCAACCAGAGCCAGGAGGTGACCTCCTTCACCTCTGCCTGCAGTCCGTCTTCTCATTGAGGCATTTGATAGGTGGGTAACATCTCCAAACGAAGACATGTCCTGCAGTGCAGGGTCTCCCATCACTGACGCTCCAGCACGTTCTCCATTTCAACCCTAATTGCAATTTGCCATGAATCAAGGAGGTTTTGGGGTTGGTTTTTTTTCCTCTTTATTAATAATTCATGGGTCGCAATAATGATTATCTCAGAGTAAACCTGGGCAAGGGTTGCACCCTCGGGCTCCAGCTGGGCTGGTCAAACCTTCCCCTCGGCGCTGCTTGGTGTCCTGGGATGGGCAAGAAAGCCCAAAGGGTGGGGAGCAACTCAACCTTTCTGACATGAATCCACTTCTCCTGGGGCAGCTCTAAGCCAGCAGATCATCCACCATGGAACGACTACCCCTCTATGGGAAGGTGTACACGAAAGCTTGGACCATCTCGACCACCTCAGGTCACCACCTCCGCACAAAATAAAGTATCAAACTCTTGGAGGGGCCAAACTTCAGCCAAGCTTGGGCTTCAGCCTGAAGACACCTCTACACCGCTCCGGCCTCAAAAGCAACCTGTCACTCCACTTGGGACGTCGCCCACCGCCTTGCCCATGTGCCGCTGTAAGGCGGGGAGCAGGAGATCATTTAATGACGTCGTCACAAAGGTGGGCAGGAGCCAGGAAGCAAATCTCCCAGCTGTAGGATGTGGTGCTGGACAGAGATGCCTCCACCCCCATCATGCCCCAAACTGCAGGCACACCAAGGGTGTGCTTTGCACTTTGTTCTCCCCCCAAAATGCTGGGTGACCTTTGGGGACCAACCCTTCTCCTGTGCTCCATGGAACCCATCGGTGGGAAATGTGGCTGTCGGGAAGGGCAGGAGCCGGATGCCACTGGCTGCAGCCTCGTCCCCAGGCTCAGGTTTGTTCTCCAGGGCTGTCCCAATCCATGGCATCTCCAGGGAAGAACACGGTGACCTCACTCCATGAAGAGTTGGCCCAAGAGTTGGCCCAAGAGTTGGCTGACACTTCTGCTCCCTTCCACAGTCGACAGTTTGAGACGCCGAGTTCCTGTGAAGTCCGCACTGATCCCTTGAACCTGGCTGACCCGCGGCTTTCACCCGTTGCAGGTCACTGGAGCCTCTTCTCGCAACGAAATGGCAGCGATGTGGGAGGCTGACGCCCAGCAGGAGGGGCCCTTCCCCCTCCTTTTTGGCAGCATGCACCTTCTGCAGACTCCCCACCGCTAGCATGGCTCCCGGAGGCCCCGCTGACCAACCCACCAGCCTTGGCTCTGGTTTGGGTGCCAAACCGCCCCGGTTGACATCTTGCCCGATGCACGCTTCTCACCACCCTTGGTGGATCCCATGGGTCCCAAGAGCTGGAGGCAGCTCTGCTTGTGCCAAGGTCATGGAATCATGGAATCGTTTGGGTTGGAAAGCCCTTTAGGATCTCCCAGCCCAACCGTTCCCCTACCCCTGCCATCCCACCCCCAAACCCTGGCCCAAAGCGCCACGGCTGCCCGGCTGTTCAATCCCCCCAGGGCTGGGGACTCGACCCCTTCCCTGGGCAGCCCCTTCCAGTGCCTGACAGCCCTTTGGGGAAGGAATCGTTCCCGATGTCTGAGTGACCATATTAAATAAGAATCAAACCTCCCCCCCCTGCTTTCGGGGAAGCGCGCATCGCCCGCGACACCTTCTGCATCGCCTCCTGGAGGTTGAAGATGGCTCCTTGTTTCCTTGAGTGGGCAGCAAAGCCACGAGCGCCAGCCAGCGCACGCTGCCCTCCCTGCTTCTGCAAGACCAGGCTTTGATTGTCCTCTCTGCTCCCCCAGTTCCCTCCAGTCTTTTCCACCTTGTCCAAATTGTTTCATGGCCACTGGATTGGGGGGGTTCTGCAAGAAGAGGCTCTTAGCCCCTCCACAAGGTGGTGGGGTGGGGTGGCACATGGATCGCCCTGACTCAACCCCACATTTCAGGTCCTTGGGAGATGCCACCTCAGGGCAGGGAAGAGCAGAGGTGGCTTTTACGGAGGTGCCGAAAGCATTGCCTGTCTCGCGGTGGTGGGGGTGGGGGTCTGAGCCAGAGATCGCCGCTGCCTCCAGAGCATGGACAAGCTCATGGTGCTATCAATTCCACGCTGAAGCCCACGCTGGCACAGAAGATCACAGAATCCAAAGGTTTGGAAGGGAAGTGTCACCCCCCTGCTCAAGCTCCATCAGGTTCTCTCCGCCCAACTCTCCAGCCTGGCCAGGTCCCGCTGGATGGCAGCGCAGCCTTCCGATGGATCAGCCACTCCTCCCAGTTTGGTGTCATCAGCGAACTGGCTGGGGGTACGCTCTGTCCCCTCATCCAGGTCACTGATGAATCAGTTGAACAAGACCCGGCCGAGTTCTGAGCCCTGGGGAACTCCACGAGCTACCAGCCTCCAACTGGACTCTGCCCCCCAATCAGAACCCTCTGAGCCCTCCCATGCAGCCAGTTCCCAATCCACCTCACTGTCCACTCATCCAACCCACAAGTCTTGAGCTTCCCTATGAGGATGCTATGGGAGACAGCGTCAAAAGCCTTGCTGAAGTCAAGGTAGACACCATCTACCCCCGGTCATGCCATCATAGAAGTCTATCAAGATACTGGAGGCGCCGCCTGCGACACGTCCAGGAGCACCGGCTGCTCTCCCAGTTCGTTCCTCTCCCATCCTCAAGTCGTTTTGTCACAGCCCCTTGGCCTTTCTGTCCTTCGGGAAAAGGTGGGGTGAGTCCTATCACCGGCTCCTGTGGAAGAATCTCCACTGGGAGGCCCTATATAAATATCTCCCTGCGTGAGGCTCTGCCGCCTCCCGGCACCCTGCTTGTTCCTTGCCCACGGCTTTGTCCTCGCTCCAGGGAACGCGGGGAACAATTTCTTCCTTCCCTTTCCGTAGCAGCCTTTTGAGCTCCTGAGGACGCGAGCCTCCTGCCAGCTTCTTGCCGTTGACTACCTCCATGAGTTTGGATCCCTCCCGCTCCCTCCAGACTGGCTGTTGGATCTCAACCACTCATCGAGCCCTTCCGGACCCCCAAAACTCCCTCCGCAAGCGTAGGAGAGCGCCCTGAGGAGGAGAAACCCATGGGGACGGGGTGATGAGGGAAAGCCTCGCTAGGTTGGAAATGCCAAGAGACACTTGGCCGCATCACCCGGCGCCAAGAAGCTCAAGCGATGAGGAAGACGAGGAGACGGAGCTGTTACGGAGCCCGATCTCACCCCCCTCCTGCTCCCTCGTTAACGGATTTCCCACCAGTGCCGGTGCGGCGGGTCCGGAGGCAGCACGATGGGGCAAGAAGGGAATCCAACCCCCCACCACCCAATCACCGTCCCGCTGCCACATGGCCGTTAGCTGAGGTCTCCTCTTCCTTCACTAATTATCCCACACTCGTTTATTTTCGCTGTGGTTACTAAATGCAGTAATTACAAGCTGGGCCACTGAACCCGCCCTGGGTGACCCAGCACATCCTCACCACCTCCCCTCCGGCTCCCGCTGCCGGCTCGGACCGTGGTTGAGCGGCCACCAGGACAGATGGGGACTTGGCACCTTGAGGATGATGAACAAGGAAGGAGAAAGGATGGATTGGTCACCACAACCCCAGGCAGTGCTCCAGGCATGGGGCAGAGGGGCTGGAAAGCTGCCCGGCGGAAAAGGCCCCGGGGGGGTTGGTGGAGAGGGGGCTGGAGAGGAGCCAGCAGGGTGCCCAGGTGGCCAAGAGGGCCAGCGGCATCCTGGCTTGTATGAGGAGTGGTGTGGCCAGCAGGAGCAGGGCAGGGCCCGTGCCCCTGTGCTGGGCACTGGGGGGGCCGCCCCTCGAGTGCTGGGGTCAGGGTTGGGCCCCGGGCGGGGAGCGGGGGGTCCCCCCGAAGGCAGGGGCGGTGGGACGAGGGGCACCGGCCTCCAGTTGTGCCAGGGCAGGGTGAGGTTGGCCCTGGGGAACAATTCCTTCCCCCAAGGGCTGTCAGGGGCTGGAAGGGGCTGCCCAGGGAAGGGGTCGAGTCCCCAGCCCGGGGGGTTGAAGGCCGGGGGGGGGGAGGGGTGGGGGGGGTTGGGCTGGGGGAGCTTAAAGGTCCTTTCCAACCCAAACGATTCTGGGATACCATTCCCTCTTTGGAGAGTCAATGGCAGAGGTGAGAGGAGGAATCTCCGGCTCCGTGTGCTCTACATACACTCCGAGAACACTGTGCATGCTTTGTGTGCTCTGTGCACGCTCCGTGCACGCTCCATGCAAGCTGTGCATGCTCTGTGTGCCCCATGCACGCTCTGATAATGCGTGCATGGTCTGTGCACTCCGTGCATGCTCCGTGCACACTCCATGAAGCCGTGCACGTGCTGCGTGCCCCATGCATGCTCCATGTGCTCCATGCATGCTCCATGTGCTCCATGCATGCTCCGAGAACGCTGTGCACGCTCTGTGTGCTCCATGCACGCTCCGTGTGCTCCGTGCACGCTCCATGCACGCTCCTCGCGCTCCGTGCACGCTCCATGCACGCTCCGTGTGCTCCGTGCACGCTCCATGCACGCTCCTTTGCGCTCCGTGCACGCTCCATGCACGCTCCGTGTGCTCCGTGCACGCTCCATGCACGCTCCTCGCGCTCCGTGCACGCTCCATGCACGCTCCGTGCGCTCCGTGCACGCTCCATGCACGCTCCTCGCGCTCCGTGCACGCTCCATGCACGCTCCGTGGGCTCCGTGCATGCTCCATGCACGCTCCGTGTGCTCCGTGCACGCTCCATGCACGCTCCTCGCGCTCCGTGCACGCTCCATGCACGCTCCATGTGCTCCGTGCACGCTCCATGCACGCTCCGTGTGCTCCGTGCATGCTCCATGCACGCTCCTTGCGCTCCGTGCATGCTCCATGCACGCTCCTCGCGCTCCGTGCACGCTCCATGCACGCTCCTGTGCTCCGTGCACGCTCCATGCACGCTCCTTGTGCTCCGTGCACGCTCCATGCACTCTCCTCGCGCTCCGTGCACGCTCCATGCACGCTCCTCGCGCTCCGTGCACGCTCCATGCACGCTCCTCGCGCTCCGTGCACGCTCCATGCACGCTCCGTGTGCTCCGTGCACGCTCCATGCACGCTCCTCGCGCTCCGTGCACGCTCCATGCACGCTCCTGTGCGCTCCGTGCACGCTCCATGCACGCTCCTCGTGCTCCGTGCACGCTCCATGCACGCTCCATGTGCTCCGTGCACGCTCCATGCACGCTCCTTGTGCTCCGTGCACGCTCCATGCACGCTCCTCGCGCTCCGTGCACGCTCCGTGCGCTCTGCCCGGCTCCTTTGCCCCGGAATCACTTTATTTCCAGCCCCTTTTGCTGGCGAGACACACGCAACCTCCCCGCGCTGCCTCGCCCACAGCGCCCTTCGCCTTCCCAAAGCCGTCACGGCGACCAAAAGCAATCGTTCCGCATCGCGATCTCTACCCCCGGTGCCTTTAGCGCGGTCGACGGGCATTAAATCGGTGCCGGAGCAGCGACTCAATCGCAGCCGGGCTTAAGCGGTCCGGCTTTTGGGAGGGAACGATGCGGCACGGCTGCCCCGGAGCGAGGCGATGCGCCAAGCCCGCCGCGACGCACGCGTTTTTTTCCCGCCTACGTTCGCTCGCCCCGGTGCTGTTTGGGCTTTTGCAGGCGAAGGTGCCATTGAGCGCCGGGATTAAATGGGTTTTCCCCCCTCTCGGCGGGGAAAAAAAGTCGGTAATTTGGATGATTAATTAAAAAATGATCGTTTCTGATGTCCTGGGAAGGCATTGGGGCTCGCATCCACCGGAAAAAGCGCGGGATTCCCGGGCGCCCTGCCAGGCAGCCATGCCCCGGCGCCGTCCCCACCCTCCCCGTGCCCTCCTCGCTCTTCCTCACCTTCCTCCCCTGGCCACGGGCGCCAGGTGCATCTCTTCCCCGCGACTCCTCGCCACCCTCCCGGCACTAAGCCGGACCAACTGCAATTCCCCGGGGATGGGGATGAAGGATGCAGTGCAGTTCCCCCCCCGCCCCCTCCATCTCCTCCCAGCTGGGTACCGCCGGCACAGCCGGGGATGGGCGGCCACCACCGCTGATGGCGTCCCGCTGTGAAGCCCCGGGGTCGGCGATGAGCCGAGGGGAGGAAAAACCTCCCGGCGCCTGGCGCGCTGCCCGACGCTGCTCCGGCAACGCCAAAACCTTCCGGCAAAGCTGGGAAGAGCCCGCGCTCCGCAGCCAGCCTGGGAGACACCCCGGGCTTCAACCCCAAGCCTCCCATGATCTGGAAGGGGTCGCCCAGAGCGGTGGTGGAGGCCCCATCCCTGGGGACATTCAAGGCCAGGTTGGACGGGGCGGTGAGGAACCTGATCCGGTTGGGGATGTCCCTGCTCATGGTAGAGGGCTTGGACTGGGTGACCTTGAAAGGTCAAGGCAAGCGCAAGCCGCCCTCTCCAAATTTTCTCAAATCTGTAATTGTTTTTATTAATGAAAGGAGAAGTCTCCTTCGCTTGGGGACCGCCCCGTCCTTCTTCTCTGGACGGCGCTATTCGATCGCTTTTAGCTTCAGGCCCACGACACTGCATCTCTACATGAGCTATCTCCCACGCTCGCTGCCCGAGCGCTGCTAACTCCTCCTCGCTTGGAAAAAGCTGCTCCCATGGCATCCGCTCTAATTAGCAGCGGCGGAAGCTGAATCGAGACAAGAGGGAGATAACGAGCCTTCCTGTGCCCGCCCCCTCCCCGCACCTCATTCAATAGCATGGGATTTTTCAGCCCCCCTTTTTGCAGCAGGGAGGGGGCAAGCCGGGACGATGAAAGACCACTGTTTCCCGGTGAAACAGCAGCAGTTTCTGAACGTCGCGTTGAGTGGAGCATGGTATGGCGGACGGGTCTGCTGCCCACCCTTCATGGCTTACGTCGGAGGCCAAGAATCCTCAGCAAGGGATTTTCTAGGCTGTAGATGATAAGTAAAAGCTGAAATGAGCTCTCTGGTGAGTCGTGGGCTGGTAGCTTGTTGCTGAAGGCCAGGTTGGCCTTGCTGAAGACCAGGTTGACCTTGCTGAAGGCCAGGCTGACCTTGCTGAAGGCCACATTGACCTCGCTGAAGGCCAGGCTGACCTTGCTGAAGGCCACGTTGACCTTGCTGAAGGCCACGTTGACCTTGCTGAAGACCATATTGACCTTACTGAAGGCTACGCTAACCTTGCTGAAGGCCACGTTGACCTTACTCAAGGTCTTAGCTTCAGTTACCTGCCCCCACCTGGCCACAGCACCCATCTTGTCCCCTTTCTTTGTGATTGGCAAGACCTCACGCTACCCGGGGACAAGCCGTGGTGGCCGGAGGGCTCACCAGCAGGCACCCAGGGACTGGCCTCATTAGGAACCAACCGGGATCAAGCAGAAGATGAGGGTCTGCCAAGCTGGCAGATCCATGACGCAACCCCTCCTGGCAGCTGAGGTGGGCGCACCAGGGCAGGGTGAGGTTGGCCACTGGGAACAATTCCTTCCCCCAAGGGCTGTCAGGGGCTGGAAGGGGCTGCCCAGGGAAGGGGTCGAGTCCCCAGCCCTGGGGGGATTTAACAGCCGGGCAGCCGTGGCGCTTGGGGCCAGGGTTTGGGGGTGGGATGGCAGGGGTAGGGGAGCGGTTGGGCTGGGGGAGCTTAAAGGGCTTTTCCAACCCAAACGATTCCAGGATTCGATGATTCTATGCCGGGTGCTGCGCACAAAGGGCACGGATGCCGTCGGGAAGCTGAACACCGGATCACCAGGAGACAATCAGGGCTGTTCCCCCCACCCCAGCCATATGAGGAAGGCAAGGGCCCCAACCAGCCTCTTCTGAAACCCAAATGTCACCGGAACGAGGCGAGAATTCTCTTTTTTTTGGGGGAGGGGAGGGAAGACGGAGAAGGGAGCACAGAGACGCCTTCATCACCAGGAGGAATCAGCTGCAGAATATGAAGAGGCCAGCGGTGATGCCTCCTTAACGGGCAGATCAGTAGGGGATCTGCTGCCTCCGCCTCCCCAAGCACGACAGCAAGTTCCCACATGGTGAATTTTAGCTCTTGCCCATCCTGAGCAGATTTCATAGAATCATAGAATCATAGAACCATAGAATGGTTTGGGTGGGAAGGGACCCCCAGAGGTCACCCAGCCCAACCCCCCTGCAGGAGCAGGGACACCTTGAACCACATCAGGTTGCTCACAGCCCCGGCCAACCTGGCCTGGAATGGTCCCAGGGATGGGGCCTCCACCACCTCTCTGGGCAACCCCTGCCAGGGTTTCACCACCCTCACTGGAAAGAATTTCTTCCTTAGATCCAGTCTAACCCTGCCCTGCTTCAGTTTAAAGCCATCCCCCCTTGTCCTGTCCCAGCTGGCCCTGCTAAAAAGCTTGTCCCCCCCTTTCCTCTGGGCCCCCTTGAAGCCCTGAGCGGCTGCACTCAGCTCTGCCCGCAGCCTCCTCTGCTCCAGGCTGAACACCCCCAACTCTCCCAGCCTGGCCTCAGAGCAGAGGGGCTCCAGCCCTCGGAGCATTTTAGTAGCCCTCCCCTGGCCCCGCTCCAACAGGTCCATGTCCTCCTTGTGCTGAGGGCTCCAGAGCTGGACGCAGGGCTCCAACTTTCCTGTTGCCTCGCAGTGCAGCCCTCCCCGTGCCCTCCCCAAGAGCCCTTCATCCTCTCGGTTTTCCAACCTGAATTATTCACCACTGCTATGAACAGAATCCCAGAATCGCAAGGGTTGGAACGGACCTCTGCAGATCATGCACTCTGCTCCAGCAGGCTCACCCAGAGCAGGGGACACAGGACAGCGTCCAGGCGGGCTTTGAATATCTCCAGAGAAGGAGACTCCACAGCTATTGGCCTCCAACTGGACTCTGCCCCACCGATCAGAATCCTCTGAGCCCTGTCCTTCAGCCAGTTAAGACTTGGTGAGGAGGAGAGGGTTGGAAGGACCTGAGAAGGCTGCTGGGCTGGAGACCTGATCGCCCACCTGACTGTGAAGCCCCCAGGGCCATTTCATGACCGGCGTTTGGAAGTGGCTGGATCCCAGGGCTGGATCTGGAGGAGCTGGGGCAGCGTTGCTCTGGTGGAAGCGCTCAAAGGCTCAGCCCACTCCACAATGGAGTCTTTAAAGCTCTGGTTGGCTGCCAGCCTGTTCCGCCATCACCGCCTTGGCACTGGCATGAGCCCGCAGGAAGACCAGAGATTCCCCCATCCCTTTGCAACCTGGCCAAGGGTGCTGGAGCACCAGCCTTTCCCAAAAACCTGTCCCCGAGCACCGGAAAGAGGTGTCTGGGCTACGGGCCTCCCACCCAGGTCTTGGCCACCTCAGGCAGAGGCACCTCAAGGGTCCCTCAAGGGTTGGGGCAGAGTCCAGTTGGAGGTCGGTAGCTCGTGGGGTTCCCCAGGGCACAGTACTTGGCCCGGTCTTGTTCAACTGATTCATCAATGACCTGGACGAGGGGACAGAGCGTACCCCCAGCCAGGTCGCTGATGACACCAAACTGGGAGGAGTGGCTGATCCATGGGGAGGCTGTGCTGCCATCCAGCGGGACCTGGCCAGGCTGGAGAGTTGGGCGCAGAGGAACCTGATGGAGTTCAAAAAGGGCAAGTGTCGGGTGCTGCCCCTGGGGAGGTTGAACCCCAGGCACTAGTCCAGGCTGGGGGCTGACCTGCTGGGAAGCAGCTCTGCCCAGAGGGACCTGGGGGTCCTGGTGGATGACACGCTGACCATGAGCCAGCAGGGTGCCCTGGTGGCCAAGAAGGCCAATGGCCTCCTGGGGTGCATCAAGAGGAACGTGGCCAGCAGGGCAAGGGAGGTTCTCCTCCCGCTCTGCTCTGCCCTGGGGAGACCCCACCTGGAGCACTGGGTCCAGTTCTGGGCTCCCCAATTCAAGGAGGATGAGGAATTCCTGGGGAGAGTCCAGAGGAGGGCAACAAGGATGATGGGGGGACTGGAGCATCTCCCCTAGGAGGAAAGGCTGAGGGAGCTGGGCTTGCTCAGCCTGGAGAAGAGGCTGAGAGGGGACCTCATCAACACCTACAAATATCTGAAGGGTGGATGTCACAAGGATGGAGCCAGACTCTTCCCAGTGCTGCCCAGTGCCAGGCCAAGGGGCCATGGGCACAAACTGAAGCAGAAGAGGTTCCAGGTGAACGGGAGGAAGAACTTGTTGACTTTGAGGGTGACTGAGCCCTGGCCCAGTCTGCCCAGGGGGGCTGTGGAGTCTCCTTCTCTGGAGATCTTCAACCCTTGCCTGGCCGCTGTCGTGTGCCCCCTGCTCTGGGTGAGCCTGCTTGAGCAGAGGGTTTGGACTGGGTGATCTCCCGACGTCCCTTCCAACCCCAGCCATTCTGTGATTCTCTGATTCTGTCTTGCCATTTGCGCAAGGGGACCACATGTGCATCCCTCCGAGCGCTCCAGAGGTAGACGCCAACACTGGGCTTCCAGGTGGCCTCCCCTGGTCCACCACCGTCCCCCCAGCACCCCCTGGGCTCTGAACCCAAGGAGGAGCTGCCCGCCAAGCTTTGGAGAAGCTGAAACCTTTAGGTGCGGGTGATTTTCAGAAGGTGCCATGCGCCCTGCTCCTTAAAACGAACACCATTGAGACGAGATCATCCGGGATGCAATGAGGTCTAGAGGGGTCTGGAGCACAAGTCTTATGAGGAGCGGCTGAGTGAACTGGGGTTTTTTAGTCTGGAGAAGAGGAGGCTGAGGGGTAGACCTTATTGTCCTCTACAACTGCCTGACAGGAGGCTGTAGCGAGGTGGGGGTCGGCCTCTTCTCCCTGGTAACGGACAATAGGACGAGGGGGAATGGTCTGAAGTTGCACCAGGGCAGGTTTAGGTTGGACATTAGGAAAAACTTCTTCACCAAGAGGGTTGTCAGACTCTGGAATGGGCTGACCAGGGAGGTGGTCGAGTCCCCATCCCTGGAGGTATTTAAAAGAAGGAGAGATGAGGTGATTAGGGACAGGGTTTAGTGGTGGGATGGCAGGGTTAGGTTAAAGGTTGGACTCGATGATCTTAAAGGTCTTTTCCAACCAAAGTGATTCTATGATTCTATGATTCTATGAGGTAGGGCTGGTGAGCTTTGATGTCACCTTGCGTGCGGGTCGGAGCAGTGCCCGCAGGGCATTCACGTGGTTGAGGAAACCCCATCCCAGGCAGCGTTGGATCCTCTCCCCATCGCAGCCCCCCGGTGGAGGGCACTCGAGATCCTCCCCGCCCCCCCCCGCCAGCTTCTTCCAGGAGGAAGCCCACGCTCAGCTAATTAAGCAAAGCTGCTAATTAGCTCCCTGGCTGGCAGGGATGGGTGGCGAGGGCTGTCCGTGGGTTCTTCCAGGCGTTGAGGGTCGGGGAGATGTCGGTGTCTCCCCCAGCAAAGCCCCTGCTGATGCAAGCAGGTCCTGGGTGCTCACGGTGGTGACGTCTCACCTTGTGATTGCCTCAGTGGCCATGGACATCGGCCGGCTGGCTCCGTGTCGCTGTCACTGCTCTGTGTCCCTGTCACTGCTCCATGTCCCTGTCACCCCTCCATGTCCCTGTCACCCCTCCATGTCCCCGTCACCACCCTGCATCCCTGTTACCGCTCCATGTCCCTTTCAGTGCTCCATGTCCCTGTCACTGCTCCGTGTCCCTTTCGCTGCTCCATGTCCCTTTCACTGCTCCCTGTCCCTGTCACCGCTCCGTGTCCCTTCCACCGCTCCGTGTCCCCGTCACCACTCCGTGTCCCTGTCGCCGCTCCACTTCCCCGTCACCCCCCATGTCCCCATCACCCCTGTGTCCCCATCACTGCTCCATGTCCCTGTCACTGCCCCATGTCCCCGTCACTGCCCCGTGTCCCCGTCACTGCTCCGTGTCCCTTTCACTGCTCCGTGTCCCCATCACTGCTCCATGTCCCCATCAGTGCCCCCCATCACCGCCCCATGTCCTTGCCACGCCCGGTGTCCCCGTCACCGCTCTGTGTCCCTTTCACCACCCCGTGTCCCCATCACTGCTCCATGTCCAAAGAGCCACCAAAATATCTCTTTGGGTTTATCTGAGGGCTGTAGTAAAGCTAAAAACCATAATGCATAGAGGGAAGGGGATAGGGGGAAGGACCACAAACCAAACGTCCCCATCCCCACAGGTCAGCCAGTAGCACGTGGGCTGTGTGTGTCCCCTGTCCCCCCCCTCAGGCCACGCCGCAGACCCCAACCCTGGTACCAGAGGGAAATTTGGGCTACCTGTAGTGGAGGAGTTGACCTTCCGCACTGTAATCCCGATAAATGTCATATTCTTTCTCAAACACTCCAGAGGGCGATGAACTGCAACACAGGAAGAGAGAACAAAGAGTTACCAACAGCGACTGCGACGCCTGCCCGCGCCCTTATTAAGGTCTCCTGAACTTTAGGGTGAAGGAAGATGCCTCCATGGAGATGAGCTCCCAGGCCTCACCAGGCTGGGCTCTGCTCTCGGGACCTCCTCCCACCTCTTTGCATCAAGCTTGGCGCCGGTCACCAGGTGGTGACCAAGCCCTCCATGGCTGTGGTCTCCAGCTTCATTTCAGACCCTACGAACACACATTCTGCCTTAGACCACGCCAATTTGTGAAGAACGTCTGTAGGCATGCCCGGACAGTTCCTAAACATCTCATGGCCCACCCATGGGCCTTTCCACTCCCAGCCCTTCCTCATGCTTCCAGCATCACTCCCACTCCTCGCTCCTCTCAGATTGTCACCGGCAGAGGCAGCGAACCCCAGAAAAACCCTTTTTTGGGCACATTTTTGTCTGCTGCGTCGCAGTTGGTTACATCTGAGCCCGCAGAGCCATCACTGCCAGAAGGAGAAGGTCACAGCACCAACCGATTCCACGGGACACCTTGCCTGAGCGCGCTTGTTGGAGAAACAGGGGGGAACAAAGGCCCCGGAGGTGCAGGACGGGATTTAGGTGCTGGGGTTTTTTCGGACAAGCGCCAGCTTAAAGCCCCTCCTGGAAGAGCAAAGCCACTCTTGCTCCACCTTCCCTTTCGCTTCATGCTCGCCTGGCAGCCAAGCGCCCACGCCCAGACCCTCCGACACCTCTTAGACTCTGCCTAAGGGCAACGCTTCCCGATATCATCCGCACTTGTTGCCAATATTGGCTCAATGAGCACAGAAAAGGTCTTTTTTTTTTTTTTTTAATTATTATTATATTTTGCCTTATGAGGGCTTGGCTGTGGGGATCTGCAGATACTGAAGCTCCTTCAGAAAACTCACGTACAAATATCTCAAGGGTGGGGGTCACAAGGACGGAGCCAGACTCTTCCCAGTGGTGCCCAGCGCCAGGACAAGGGGCCATGGACACAAACTGAAGCAGAAATGGTCCCAGTTGAATGGGAGGAAGAACTTGTTGACTTGGGGGGTGCCCGAGCCCTGGCCCAGGCTGCCCAGGGGGGCTGTGGAGTCTCCTTCTCTGGAGATCTTCACCCCCCGCCTGGCCGCTGTCCTGTGCCCCCTGCTCTGGGTGAGCCTGCTTGGGCAGGGGGGTGGCACTGGGGGAGCTCCCGAGGGCCCTTCCAACCCCGGCCATTCTGGGATTCTGGGATTCTGTGAAAACCAGCTTTGACAGAAGCTTAATTGTATTGCCTCTTGCTTGACTAAAATTCTTGAGGTCTGTCCTGTCGTGCAAATGGTCCAAGCTGCTCTTCTGCCCTGGCTGCAGTAGGTACCCAACCACCACCGTGGGGTTCCCACGAATGTCTGCAGAAGCGCTACGGAGAGCGACGACTCCCGAACCCTGCTGGTGTGGGGATCATCTAGAAAAGCTCAATCCCAATTCGTTTCCAAAGTGGAGGAGGGAGGTGGCTTGAAGGGCTGGCACAAACACAGGGCTATGGGGACCGAATCGCGTGCCGGAAGTCCTGATGGGCAAAATCATGCCCCAGATCTCCGTGGCTCTTCAAGGGAGGCTGCAGCTCAGAAATCTTGACTTTCAGATGCTGGATCTGCGCCAGAACAGCCCCGTCCACCAACAACCCTGGCGCTGATACCACGCCAGGCTCCAGAAAACCACGCCGAGCTCTTGGAGCTCCAGCCCACATTGCCCACGCCAGGTACACGACATGGCTGCACCCTCGCCATGGACATCAAGAGCTGGGGGGACGCTCGCAGCCCTACTCTGCCCTGTCCAAGGCAATTAAGACACCTTAATAAGGTGGCGGTGGGGGGCAAATCAAATTAAAACGCCACACGATGAGTGGCTCCCACCCTCCCGCACCAACCCCTACGTCACCTGCCCAAACGCTGTTGGGACCCAGGACTCTGGGCTAATCCCCCGTTTGACTAACGGGATCACGTATGCGCCTAACGATGCCGGAGCCAGATTCCAAACCTGATTGCTCAACATCTTTAACGCCGATGGCTAAGTCAGGCACCCGGGTGAGGTGTTCAACACGCTACCGAGACACAGCAGACGCTAAATGCTCCCAACATTTGCTGCCTGGTGAGGCCGCACTGCGTCACCTCCGCACACGCCGGGCATGTGCGATGCAAAGGTCCATCGGCAACGCCCGTCTTTCCCCAGCACGGCCCTCGGTGGGCACAAAGGGGAGGGATGAACCTCAAAGCTGCAGAGAACATCAGGAAGAGGAGCACGAAGACCAACCCTGGTGCATGAAATGGCGGTAGCTGCTTCTGCACTGCAGCGGCGTAGGGGAAGGAGCGGCACATAGAATCATGGAATCATTTAGGTTGGAAAAGCCCTTTAAGATCAGCAAGTCCAACTGTTCCCCTACCCCTGCCATTCCACCCCCAAACCCTGGCCCCAAGCGCCACGGCTGCCCGGCTGTTCAATCCCCCCAGGGCTGGGGACTCGACCCCTTCCCTGGGCAGCCCCTTCCAGCCCCTGGCAGCCCTTGGGGGAAGGAATTGTTCCCCAGGGCCAACCTCACCCTGCCCTGGCACAACTGGAGGCCGGTGCCCCTCGTCCCATCGTCCCTTCCCTGGGAGCAGAGCCCGCCCCCCCGGCTCCCCCCTCCTCTCGGCACTTGAGGCAGCCATGAGGGCTCCCCTCAGCCTCCTCTGCTCCAGGCTGAACCCCCCCAGCTCCCCCAGCCGCTCCCCAGCAGCCTGGGGCTCCAGACCCCTCCCCAGCTCCGCTGCCCTTCTCTGGACACGCTCCAGCCCCCCCAGGGCCTTCGGGGAGGGAGGGGCCCAACCCTGACCCCAGCACTCGAGGGGCGGCCCCCCCAGTGCCCAGCACAGGGGCACGGGCCCTGCCCTGCTCCTGCTGGCCACACCACTCCTCATACAAGCCAGGATGCCGCTGGCCCTCTTGGCCACCTGGGCACCCTGCTGGCTCCTCTCCAGCCCCCTCTCCACCAACCCCCCCGGGGCCTTTTCCGCCGGGCAGCTTTCCAGCCCCTCTGCCCCACGCCTGGAGCGCTGCCTGGGGTGAGGAGGAGCTCTGGAGGAGCAGCACATCTGGAGGAGCCACACATCTGGAGCTGCCTCTCACCTCCCACCTCCCTCAGAGCCTCTGGCAGAACAGCAAACATCTAATATATTTTAAAAAAACCAAAATAATTAAGCATTCCCCCCCCCCTAGAATCGGAAGTGGCACTATTTCGCAGCGGCCCGGAGAGCAACGTCGCTTTTATTTTTAAAATAAGGGAAAGTGACTTGCCGGAAATAGCACGGCTCGATGGCAAAGCCGGGAATAGAAATGAAATCCCAGCGCCTAAGCCGCTGCTTTAATCACGGGCCCGCAAGGCCTCATACTCTTAATTACAGCTGTGGCTTCTAATAAAAGTGAAACGACGTTTTTCTTCGGCGGTTATGTAATGAGCCGCATTCCGGGCCTGCCAATCGACGTCAGCGTTAGACAAATATCCGCCTAATCCGGAGCGGGCAGCGGAGAATTCAAGGGGAGGATATTAAAAAAGAGAGGGGACCAAGCGCTTCGTCCCCGATTTCATCTTCCAGCCGGGCTTCGGGCAAGAAACGCAAGATATGAACATTTTTCTCTAAAATATTTGAGATTGGTACGAGGATGGGTGGGTGGGGGGGATAAATCTTGAGATGCTGTGAGCTTGGTACTGGAAATGCATCTTCTGCTCGCCGTCGTATCATAGAATCATGGAATCATTGAGGTTGGAAGGGCCCTTTAGGATCCCCCAGCCCAACCGTTCCCCTACCCCTGCCATCCCACCCCCAAACCCTGTCCCCAAACGCCACAGCTGCCCAGCTGTTAAATCCCCCCAGGGCTGGGGACTCGACCCCTTCCCTGGGCAGCCCCTTCCAGCGCCTGACAGCCCTTTGGGAAAGGAATTGTTCCCCAGGGCCAACCTCACCCTGCCCTGGCGCAGCTCGAGGCCGTTGCCCCTCGTCCTATCCAAACATCCATGTACTTTTTCAGACGGTTCACCACCGAAGAGCGGGGCTCGTGTCATTATCATTTTGACTGCGGTAAGCGGGCAGGATGGGAACATTGTGAGCAAGGAAGAAATCAAGGCCTGTGACACCCACGGAGCTCAGAAGATGGCCTTCTGAAAAGAATCATGGATGGAGCCGGACTCTTTAGTAGTGCCTGTCGCCAGGACGAGGGGCAATGGGCACACACTGAAGCAGAAGAGGTTCCAGTTGAACGTGAGGAAGAACTTCTTGACTTGGAGGGTGCCTGAGCCCTGGCCCAGGCTGCCCAGGGGGGCTGTGGAGTCTCCTTCTCTGGAGATCTTCAACCCCCGCCTGGCCGCTGTCCTGTGCCCCCTGCTCTGGGTGAGCCTGCTTGAGTAGGGGGGTGGCACTGGGTGAGCTCCAGAGGGCCCTGCCAAGCCCTGCCATTCTGGGATTCTCATCCAGTTCAAAACCCACCCAGCCAGGCGGGGTGACACCCGGCATGGCTGGCAGCCAAGTGCCTGAAGCAGTGGCAAGGGGGAAAGTAGATGGAAGCCAAAAGAAGTCAAGTGACACGGTCTCCCAGCCGGGGGAAATCAAATAACCAGACAAAATGGGGATGCTGGGACAACACAACTGGAGACAAGGGATGTCCTGAAAAGATGCTGGTCATGCTCCAGCTGACCAAGGGCATTGCTGCTCCCTGCCTGGCGATGCCCCCATCCCTGGAAACGTTCAAGGTCAGATGGGATGGGGCTCTGAGCAAGCTGATGTGGTTGGAGACGTCTCTGCTCATTGCAGGGGGGTTGGATGACATGACCTTGAAAGGTCCCTCCCAACCCAAACGCTTCTATGATTCTATGAACGTCTCTAGACCCCTGGCCAGAGAAGCCAACACCAACCACAAAACCTCCCCAGAAGTGGCTCAGTACTTGAGTTTCTCATAACAAGATGCGCAAAAGCACCTGTGAAACCATTAAATCTTCTCTTGATACTTGGGAGAAGACGGAAATTGTTGGCGACCCACAGTAGGGGCTCACAAGTGGTCACTCACCTACAGGAGCTCAAGACCCAACATCCCTGTGGGTACCCAGCAGCAGAGACGTGGGTTAATCCAATTCACTTCCACGATCCTTATGACCCGCTTAGAGGTGCCGCGAGAAAGGTAAATAAAGGCAGGGATAGAACAGAATAATTCAGTTGGAAGGGACCTACCACAATCATCTGACCCAACTGAGTTGCCCTTCGACCACCTACGTAGGAGAAATCCCCGATGATGCCAAGCGTCAGCAGATGAGAACCTCGCTTGGAGAGCAAGAGTGATGGGCTTTTGTGATGATACGGGTGGGACCGACTGGGGCTAAGTCAATAACAGGGATAAAACAAGACCAAAAGCCGTTGGAAGACAGCGAATCCGGGAGCTTGGCTTCGCGTGCAGCCTCCGTGTGACGTGCAATCTGCTGGCAGTGTGTGAAAGCGATGGTGAAGGACGCGTGACCTGGAAAGTGATTTCCTGCAGAGAGCTCTTGGCTTTAATTAACAGGCCAGAGCCCATTCCCACCCCGCCTCCCATGCTGCAGATGGAGCTGCCTGGCTGCCCCCAACCCTGATGGTTCCAATTAGCGTCCTTCCCGGCATCGTGCCTGACGAGGTTTGCGAGATTTAGGATCTCACGGAACACAAGGGGGGGGGGATAACCGTTAAACCAAAAACCTTCCCAGCAACTCAGCCGCGATGGATTCATCCGTGTGAAACGGGCTCCCGAAGGCTGCTGGGTGGAAAAAGGAGTCTGAGCCCAAGCCCTGCCCACTTGGATGCTGGACTGCCCCACGTCCTGAGGACACGAATCCCTTTTATTGGGTGAGGCGTGTCCAACGGAAGGTGAAAACGGGAAGCGAGAGGACACGGGATGGCATGGCAAAAACCGTATTGACCTTCTTCCGCGCTCCGTCACGGAGGCCAAAGCAACAGTGGTGTGGAAGAGGCCTAGGTAACTATGTGAAAGCCCTCGAGGTTGTCCTGAAGCCCATGCCGTGGGGTGGTGGTGCACCCCTGGCAGCGGGTCAAGGCTGTGGGCAAAGCGTCACCCGTTAAAGGTCACCGCCTCAGATCTCGCTGGGTTCATCCGATAAGGTGGAATCTCATGGCTGCGGAAAAATGACCCCGTGACCTCCTCTGCAAGGCTTACGGGGGAGGAAAAGAAAGAAATGAGCCTGGCAAGGGGAACAGTGGCGGGGGGGGAGGGGCTGCTCCGCTACCGGCAGCAAATAAGAGGGGGAAAAAAAAAGAAAAATCTCCATTTCAGTAATACCTACAACTGCCCCAGATGTTCCCTTCCCCAGGCCAGCAGCGAGCGGGGCTCTGCTGAGCCCGGTCTGAGGGCAAGCAGAGCCTGTGCCGGCTCTCCTGGCCACCAGAGCCAGAGGGGACCTTGGTCCCCCGACCTCTGGCTCTGCCCGCTGGCTGGACGCACAAGTGCTTGCACGCAACACCCTGTGGATAAAACACCAGGAAGAAGAGGATTTGCAGTGGTGGGCCACGGGCTGGGATGACGCCCCCGCAGCGCTGGGGAATGGCAGGCTAGACTTTCCTCATCCAGACCATCCTCTTCGCCCTTCGGTGATGGGAGGGACGGTGCAGCTATTTAGGGATGATCTTGATGAGTGAGGCGCAGATTATCCAACGCGGGAAGAGCAGCCAGGGACCCAACTCCAGGCTTCCACAAATTCCTCCTATTTTTTTTTTTGTTCTTGTAGTGGAGCAAAAACTTCATTGAATCATTGAATGGGTTGGGTTGGAAGGGACCTTCAATGACCATCCAGTCCAACACCCCCGCCATGGGCAGGGACATCTCCCGCTACATCAGGTTGCTCAAAGTCCCGTCCAACCTGACCTTGAACATCCACCACCTCTCTGGGCAACCTGGGCCAGCATCTCACCAGCCTCAGTGTAAAAAAATTTTTCCTTATAGAATAGAATCCCAGAATCACGGAATCATTTGGGTTGGGAAAGACCTTCAAGGTCATCGGGTACAACTGTTAACCCAACGCGGCCAAGGCCACCCCCAAACCCCATCCCCAAGTGCCACAGCTGCTCGGCTGTTAAATCCCCCCCAAGGGTGGGGACTTGACCCCTTCCCTGGGCAGCCCCTTCCAGTGCCTGACAGCCCCTGTGGGGAAGGAATTGTTCCCCATGGCCAACCTCACCCTGCCCTGGCACAACTTGAGGCTGTTTCCCCTTGTCCTAAATGCTATGTCCCATCTAAACCCACCCTCTTTCAGCTTAAAACCATTGCCCCTTGTCCTGCTAAAAGTCTCTCCCCATCTTTCTTAGAAGCCCCCTTTAAGCATGGCAAAGCCACACTTAGGTCTCCCCAGAGCCTTTTCTTCTCCACGTTGAACCACCCCAACCCTCTCAGCCTTTCTCCATAGCAGAGCTGTCCCAGCCCTCGGACCTTCACCCAGAAGCAGCTCCTGACTGCAGGCCGTCACTCCCAGAGCCAGTTGGGAGCACCTATCAGAAAGGAGCGGGCCAATATAGCCACGGAGAACCCAGCACAACCTTTGGAAAGCTCTTCCCATGGTCAATTATCTCAGCACTGAACATTGACCAAGCTTTATGGACTGAACCCACAAAACATTGTTTAAGCCATGGGTGGCCCTGTTCCAGCTTGGGGATATTGGCAGCACCAAGACGCCCATTCCTGGACGAACACGCCACGGAGGTGTGAAGGACATCAGATACTCTTTCAGAACAAGCCCTTCCACAGCAGGCAAGGCTGCGCTTGCAGAGGTCACCTCGGCTGCTTGCTGAGGGTTTTCTTGACCTCAGGAAGCAGAAATGTTCCGTTCTCTGGTCCCGAAAGATGGGGAAGGCAACAATGAGCAAAGCTTATTTATTGCCACTTTCAGATGTGCCGAAGCGGTGTTCCCGAAGCGATGTGGGTGTTACACGTATCCTCCACACTCTTCCTCTGAGGGAAGCCCTCAGCACTTAGGTCCATCAGCTGGAAGGGGACAAGCGGCACCTGAGCTGCCCGCTCCAGCAGTGAGCCGAGAGGGACCTGGGAGTCCTGGTGGATGACAAGGTGGCCATGAGCCAGCAGGGTGCCCTGGTGGCCAAGAAGGCCAATGGCCTCCTGGGGTGCATCAAGAGGAGTGTGGCCAGCAGGGTGAGGGAGGTTCTCCTCCCGCTCTGCTCTGCCCTGGGGAGACCCCACCTGGAGCTCTGGGTCCAGTTCTGGGCTCCCCAGTTCAAGAAGGATGAGGAACTCCTGGAGAAAGTCCAGAGGAGGGCAACCAGGATGATGAGGGGACTGGAGCATCTCCCCTAGGAGGAAAGGCTGAGGGAGCTGGGCTTGTTCAGCCTGGAGAAGAGAAGGCTGAGAGGGGATCTCATCAATACATACAAATATATCAAGGGTGGGGGTCACCAGGATGGAGCCAGACTCTTCTCAGTGGTGCCCAGCACCAGGACAAGGGGCAATGGGCACAAACTGAAGCAGAAGAGGTTCCAGTTGAACCCTCTTTACTTCGAGGGTGCCTGAGCCCTGGCCCAGTCTGCCCAGGGGGGCTGTGGAGTCTCCTTCTTTGGAGATATTCAACCCCATCCTGGACGCTGTCCTGTGTCCCCTGCTCTGGGTGAGCCTGCTTAAGCAGGGGGGTGGCACTGGGTGAGCTCTGGAGGGCCCTGCCAACCCCGGCCATGCAGCTCTGCAGAAAAGTCCCTGCTTGAAGACCAGCCAGGCAACGTCCAGGGAGACAGCACAGGCAAGACATTCCTGCTGGGAAGCGCTCTACCTTTGCTGTCCACCACCGAGACAAAACCGCTATTGAGGGTCCTGAAGATGAGCAGCCACCAGATCACCGGGGGGAGACAATGCGGTGGTGCTTCCGACCGCAGCCCCTGAAGCCAGATCCAGCTGCGTGCAAACCCCATCTCACGACAGCGGCATAAGGCAAGGCCAGCAAGACCCAAGTGCTTGGCATCAGCACATTCCCTGCGGATGGAAGGGCTGACCGCATCCCCGGCCTTGCACGTGGGTGATGGGACCAGCCCCAACTTGGCCTACTGCTGTGCCAAGGGCATGAGGAATGGATTCGGAGCAGCCTCCACCATCTCCTCCCAAACCAGAGGCTCTGGTTCCTAAATCCTGGTGTCACCGCAGGGTGTGGGGCACCTCCACATGCAAACTCCAGTGACATCAGTTGCTCAACACTTGCCCACTTCCCCTGGCCTCCCTTTTAAGACCACACAAGTTCAGGAGGCAAACGCTTTGCCAGAAGCCTTGTTGGAATGACTGTAGGTATAGGGTAGTGACTGTGCAACTGTATGGGCACTGGGGGGGCCGCCCCTCGAGTGCTGGGGTCAGGGTTGGGCCCCTCCCTCCCCGAAGGCCCGGGGGGGCTGGAGCGTGTCCAGAGAAGGGCAGCGGAGCTGGGGAGGGGTCTGGCCCCAGGCTCGGGGGCGGCGGGGGGCGGGGGGGTTCAGCCTGGAGCAGGGGGCTGAGGGGAGCCCTCATCGCTGCCTACAAGTGCCTGAGAGGAGGGGGGAGCCGGGGGGGTCGGGCTCTGCTCCCAGGGAAGGGGCGATGGGACGAGGGGCACCGGCCTCCAGTTGTGCCAGGGCAGGGTGAGGTTGGCCCTGGGGAACAATTCCTTCCCCAAAGGGCTGTCAGGGGCTGGAAGGGGCTGCCCAGGGAAGGGGTCGAGTCCCCAGCCCTGGGGGGGATTTAACAGCCGGGCAGCCGTGGCACTTGGGGACAGGGTTTGGGGGTGGGATGGCAGGGGTAGGGGGGCGGTTGGGCTGGGGGAGCTTAAAGGGCTTTTCCAACCCAAACGATTCTGTGATTCTGTGATTCTATGTTATGAAATGTGGAGCAGCAGGTTCCACCAGGTGACCTCTAGAGCTCCCCCTCCAGCCTCGGTTCTTCTTGGAAAAAAAACCAAGCACTGGAAAACCATCTTTTTAAGTTGCCCTACCAAGGAGACTTTAACCATCTCTCTGGTTGAAGGCGATTACTCAACCTGCCTCACACCACCCCACTTTCTAGATCCACCCCCTCTCCAGCCTCACAAACATTCCCCTTCCATTTCCTCCTTTTGATGCAGATGAAGTATTTCCAGTCATCACCTCCAACACCCCACGTGATGCCCAGATCCATCCTCATCTCAGGGTCGTTAGGGTCGAGGCTCAGAAAACACCAACCGCCCCACGCAGAGGTGACCCCAAATAATTCCCCCCCCCCCCTCGATATTGCACATATCGGCCCCATCTCATGGTCCCTCCTTGCCCGCCCACGGACAGCAAGGCTCAGATGCAGCCCTGGGTGCTGAGAGATCAGTGGTCCCGGGAGGGATCTCCAACACCCTTGAGCCCTGCAAGCACTTGAGCAGCATTCCAGCAGGTCTGGCCTTACCAAAATCAGCTCTCTAAGGTCACCCCACCCTTGGAAACATTCAAGGTCAGGTTGGACAGGGCTCTGAGCAACCCGATCCGGTTGAAGACCTCCCTGCTCATGGCAGGGGGGTTGGACGAGATGACCTTGGGAGGTCCCTTCTATGATTCTCTGGTCCCTACAGCCAAGGGCTGCAGCAGTGCTCTCCATCGAGGAAGACTGAAATAAAGCAACTTGACCCTCCCCTCCCATGGCCAGCGGTTCTACACACACCAGGTCAAAGCCATCCCTCCGGCGGGCAGCCAGCCACGCAGTGCCAGAGATGCCACCAAAAGCAGGGCTGGAGGTGTCTCAAAAGGTCCCGTAAGTTCAAGATCTGCCTCGCTACCGGTCAAAACTTCACCTCTGCTCCCCTGGCGCATCCGTGGTGGGGGCATGTTCCCATGCTCACAAGCAAAAGCTGAGGGTAAAATACAAAAAGCTTCACCCACGGCGTCGCCGCAAGCCAGGAGCCGTCTGACCTCCACCGAGTGGCTTCCTTGTCATGCCTTGGGTACAAAGAGGCGCCTACTGCGTCCTTCTGTGGGAGCTTCCATGGCTTCGGGTATTTTAAGCCCCACAAGAAACCCCTGGTTGGTCCGTGCTGTGTAACGCTGAGAAGCTCGAGGCACAAGCGCCTGAACCCTCTCTGCCCTCTGCAGCTGCCGTTGCCGCCATTGGAAATCAATTCTTAATTTGCACGGCTCATGTTTGGCTTCTCTGCCCTGGGCCGGAGAGCAGCAGCAGCCACTTCCAGAGGTGAAATCTCTGCATCCCTGGAACCTTTCCCTGCTGATTGGCGTAAGCGAGGTCTCCTTCTTCATCTCTGCTGGGTAAAACCCCCTCTGGTCATCCAGCTACAGGCTGTCCCTGGGGCCGTGGAGCGCCCCACCACAGCATCCCTTGGTAGGCTCAACCATGTCCTCCAGGCTCAATCACGTCCCCCAGGCTCAACCACATCTCCCAGGCTCAATGCCGTCCCCCAGGCTCCAGGTCCCCCAGGCTCAACCACGTCCCCCAGGCTCAACAACATCCCCCAGGCTCAACCACGTCCCCCAGGCTCAACCACGTCTCCCCTTTCTCATGTCCCCTTCCCTTGAGCCAGCCACAGCAGAGACCATCCCCTTTCTGGTGGGAATAAGGTTGGTTTTGCAGCCAGACCTCCCTCGGGGCTGCGCAGCAGTGACGGAACCACGCTGCAAGCATCCTTGCCCCCCCCGAGGGTTACCTCTGCGTTCGGAAACCACTCCCTTCATGGGTCCCCATGACCTTGAGATCTCAGCAAAGCTTTCCAGGCTTCCCAGTATGCCCAGTCTGGTTGCTCAGAGGGGAAGATCAATGAGGGAAATGTGATTTTTTTTTTTTCCAGCCATGACAGGAGGCTCCAGCAACTTCAGTGTGCTTGCACCGGAGTGGGATGTTTGGCTGAGCCGAAGGGATGGGACCGTGGTGTCACCTCCCGGGACGCAGGTGGGAACTGAGCAGGAATATCTGCTCCCTCTAGTGGCACCTGTTTGGGTTTTTTTTTTTTTTTTTAATTTTTATTTTATTTTTAAAGCTGGGGGCGCTGGTATCCGCCCTGTGCCAGCCCCCGGCAAGGCCAAGGCTACGAATTGCCGGGGCTGAAAGGACACGCAGCCCTCCAGGGTCATCTCCACCAGCAAAGCCAGCAGAAGGTTTCTGTGGGTCAAGCTTTTCGATTTGAGAGCCCAGGTGTGGTCCTCTCCCTTCCCACCCTACCCGGGAGCTTTGCATCCCATTAACGCACCCGCCAAGCCCCCGCCGAGCCCAAGCACTGGGAGAGGAGGGAGAACGTGTGGGTGGAGGACAGAAGGATTAGTGACCTGCAGCGTCCATGCTAGCTTCTGCGGTCCAGCATGCAAGGCCCAGGGGGATTAAAACCCACCCCCTCAGTCCCCATTAACCCTTCACGCTGCTGCAGGAATGAGCTCCTGCTTTACCAAGCGTCTCCTGGGCTCCGTCCCCCGCAGCGGGGCCAGTGGGGTGAGAGAGAGGATTCTGCCCCTCTGCTCCACTGGCCTGAGACCCCCCTGGAGCCCTGCATCCAGCTCGGGGGTCCCCAGCCCAGGACAGACAGGGACCTGTTGGAGCGGGGCCAGAGGAGGCCACGGGAATGGTCCGAGGGCTGGGACAGCTCTGCTGTGGGGAAAGGCTGAGAAGGTTGGGGTGGTTCAGCCTGGAGAAGGTTCTGGGGGGACCTGAGTGTGGCCTTGCCATGCTTAAAGGGGGATGATGAGAAGGATGGGGACAGACTTTTTAGCAGGGCCTGAAAGCAACGGCGAAGGGGTGATGGGTTTAAAGTGAAAGAGGGGAGATTCAGACTGGATCTAAGGAAGAAAATTGTGTGTGTGTGTCCCCCGGAATGGTTTCTTCCCCCTCACTACCGCGGGGGGACAGGCTTGGCTGTTTTAGAATCACAGAATCATAAAAAAGGTTTGGGTTGGAAGGGACCTTTCAAGGTCATCTCGTCCATCCCCCCTGCCATGAGCAGGGACATCCCCAACCAGATCAGGTTGCTCACAGCCCCATCCAACCTGGCCTGGAATGGTCCCAGGGATGGGGCCTCCACCCCCTCTCTGGGCAACCCCTGCCAGGGTTTCACCACCCTCACGGTAAAGAATTTCTTCCTTAGATCCAGTCTAAACCTACCCTGCTTTAGTTTAAAACCATCACCCCTTGTCCTGTCGAAGGTCAGGGCTTGCTATTTTGGGGGTTGGGCAAAGACTGGCTTAAATAGCCAACAGCATCCCCCGAACAGACCCAGCTAGCCCTGGCCACCGCGGGCAGCCGTGTCTGCCGCCCACCATCCTTGGCATGGAACATCAAAACTCTCTGCCTCTCCAGAGAGCACCTGCCTGGCGAGGCAAGATGCCATCCCCATCAGGGGATCTTCCGAAAGCGCGGTGCGGTGAAGCCTCCCCTGGCGGGCCGGACGCGCGGAGGCGAAAGCACTTGAGTTGTTGGCTGTCAACGTTGTAGGAGGCGTTGCCGAAGAGGACACCGATATGTTAAGCAATGAACCGCCCGATTGGCGGCCTGCAAGCCGTAAAAGCATGGACGACCGCGCACGGAGCAGCAACCGTACGCAGCTGGGCCTTAGAAACCGGGCGCTAATTCACTGTTCAGTTTGACGCTGCTCCTTTACGAGGGGACATTGCCTCTGCTAGGGGGTCCGCAGACCAGTGGGACCGCCCGCAGTGGCAGCATGAATCCTGCTGCCTTAAGCGGGGAGATCTTATCCAAGGAAATCATTTACAAGTGCGCCACCCTCTAACCCCACCTATTTCAGAGGACAAGGAATTACTTCTCTACCGTACCTTTCCGGAGGGAACATCTAAGATGCCCCTCACAAGGAGAAACCCCTTTCCGAGGTTCTTAGACCTCTTCCTCCTAGGGTTGGAGCTCCTCCTTAGAGGAGCAAACCCGCTCTCCAAGACCTTGGTGCACAGACCCAGGAGTGATCTAGCTGGAGGAGTCCTTAAAACACCTCTACGCAACAGAAACCAAGAGCTGCGGGGCAAGGGCTCTGCTTTCCGCTCTTCCACAACGCTGGGAGACGACCAGGGTACCTGACCTCACAATTCTACAGCACCATGCCATGGCCGCGCTCAGTTGCAGGTGCCTGTGGTGAAGGAGCCAGCCTTGCTTTTACCTTTCCGTCTCTTCTTTCACGACGGCGTATTGGGTTGACTGACGGCTCGACCTCTGCTCCTGCGCCTTCTCGCTGCCCTCCAGCTCCTGCTCCAGCGAGGAGCTGGTGCTGCCCTCCCTGCTGACATTGCTGCTCCTCCCGGGGCTGTTCTCCGTGGAAGCCCTCGGCGACTCCGTGTTCTGCTTCAGGGTCTGCAGCTTGGCCAGAGGGATGATATCGCAGTTCTGTGGCCGGTGCCACACTGTCCTCTGCGTGGTGGCATTGTAGTAGTAGAAACGCGAGGTGTTGGGGTCGAAGAGCTCCCACCACTGGTTTTCATTCGTGCGTTTGATCCGCACCCCGGCGGGAGGGTCCCACACGCACTCCCCTGTGATGAGGTTGGCGTACATGCGCTCCCGGGTTCGAGGCTCGATGATTTCCACCCATTCCAGCCTGAAGGAGACCAAACAGAAAGAGAGAAAGACTTCAACTAGAGAATCTCCAGAAGAGCCTTTCCCAACCCAAACTGTGCTCTGATTCTATGATTCAATGCTTGCAGCAAGCGCTCGGCATGCGGGTGCCGGGCTCCTGCACCCCTTCCCTCCCTCTTGATTTCAACACCGAGCAAAGGTGCCAGCTCTCCGGCGCGCACGTCCCCACCGCCGGCACCTTCCCTAAACCACCCGCCCCAATGACCTCGACTCAGCAATAAACCGCAGGCTGCACCAACACCGAAACCCAACGGTGGGGGGGATGGAGCCAGCAAGGAACCAACAGACCTGACTGAGTCCTGGGCTCCGCATGGAGGAATGGAATGGGATGGAATGGGATGGGATGGGATGGGGATGGGGATGGGATGGGGATGGGGGATGGGATGGGATGGGGATGGGATGGGGATGGGATGGGGATGGGGATGGGGATGGGAGGGGGATGGGATGGGATGGGATGGGGATGGGATGGGATGGGATGGGATGGGATGGGATGGGATGGGGATGGGATGGGGATGGGGATGGGGAGATGGGGATGGGGATGGGATGGGGATGGGATGGGATGGGGATGGGGATGGGATGGGGATGGGGATGGGATGGGGATGGGATGGGATGGGGATGGGATGGGATGGGATGGGGATGGGATGGGATGGGGATGGGGATGGGATGGGGGTGGGATGGGATGGGCATGGGATGGGATGGGGATGGGATGGGGATGGGGGTGGGATGGGGGTGGGATGGGATGGGGATGGGATTGGATGGGATGGAATGGGATGAGGATGGGATGGAATGGAGTGTTTTCAGTTGGGAAGGACCTACAACGATCATCTAGCCCAACTGCCTGACCACTTTAGGGAAGACCAAAAGTTAAAGCTGGTTGTTAAGAGCGTTGTCCAGATGGCTCTAAAACACCGACAGGCTTGGGGCATCGACCACCTCTCTAGGAAGCCTGTTCCAGTGTTTGGCCACCCTCTCGGTGAAGAAATGCTTCCTAATGTCCCATCTAAACCACCCCTGGCGTGGCTTTGAGCCATTCCCACGCATCCTATCGCTGGATCCCAGGGGGCAGAGACAAGCTCCATGCCGCTGGGTGCCCACCCCGTGCCCATTTATTGAATTAGGAGATGGTCTCAGGTTGGTCTCTGCGTCGAGTATGGAGCTCACCGCCCAAACATGGAGCAGAGAATGAGGTTTAACCTTCCTCCCATCGCCCCATCCCTTGTTGAGCTAAGGACCAGGCACCATCAGCCCAAGAGGGCGACCCTCGGAAACACAGCAACGGCCGGGTGTGAAAACCAGAGAGCAGCAAAGGGAGCTTAGAAATGCAAAAGAGGATTAAGAGAAGGCGTAATCCTGAAGAAAAAACCATTTAACCCATTTTTCAGGTTACCCCCAACACTGCAGGTGCCACCTTTCGCTAATCCGGGGGCTACCCGAGGCTGGTGGGAAGCCGCGGCTAATTTAGATTCCTCGTTTTCGCACGGGCTTATGGCAAAAGATGGAAGGGATGTGTGTATTAACGGGAATTTCTTACTCGGAAACTTGCCCTCGCCTGCATTTACAAGTCTGTTAAGGAAGGGATGGAAACAGAGAAGGCGAAAAAAATAAAAAAACAGCCCCCAGTGCACTAGGCGAAGCTTATCAAGGCCATTGGCGTTCAAAACCGGCACACCCAGTGAGGTGGACCAGCAGCGGATTGCACCTTGCCACCGCTTACCAGGAGCGAGTCCTTGGTGGGATTTTAAAAAAAATAATATCCTGGGAGGGGGGTGCTCACCCCGCCCCCAGAGACGCTGGCAGCCTGGCCCCCGGCTGGCCTGGCCAACACGATTTAAACCTCTGGATAGGATACGAAAAATGAAGGAGCAAGCTTTTAGGCTGCCAGAGGTTCCTGGCTTTGCACAAACACCTCTAGATGATGGAAGCATCTCCACCTCTTCTGAAGTCGCAGTTAGTCTTTTCACAGAATCACAGAATCACACAGAAATCCCAGAATGGCCGGGGTTGGAAGGACCCTCGGGAGATCAGCCTCAAAGTCAACAAGTTCTTCCTCACGTTCACCTGGAACCTCTTGTGCTTCAGTTTGTGCCCATGGCCCCTTGTCCTGGCGCTGGGCACCACTGGGAAGAGTCTGGCTCCATCCTGGTGACCCCCACCCTTGAGATATTTGTAGGTGGTGATGAGGTCCCCTCTCAGACTTCTCTTCTCCAGGCTGAACAAGTCCAGCTCCCTCAGCCTTTCCTCCTAGGGGAGATGCTCCAGTCCCTTTATCGTACCTGTTGCCCTCCTCTGGACTCTCTCCAGGAGTTCCTCATCCTTCTTGAACTGGGGAGCCCAGAACTGGACCCAGAGCTCCAGGTGGGTTCTCATTGGGGCAGAGCAGAGCGGGAGGAGAACCTCCCTTGCCCTGCTGGCCACGCTCCTCTTGATGCACCCCAGGAGGCCATTGGCCTTCTTGGCCACCAGGGCACCCTGCTGGCTCATGGCCACCTTGTCGTCCCCCAGGACCCCCAGGTCCCTCTTGGCAGAGCTGCTTCCCAGCAGGTCAGCCCCAGCCTGGACTGGTGCCTGGGGTTCAACCTCCCCAGGGGCAGCACCCGACACTTGGCCCTTGTTGAACTTCATCAGGTTCCTCTCCACCCAACTCTCCAGCCTGGCCAGGTCCCGCTGGATGGCAGCGCAGCCTTCCCATGGATCAGCCACTCCTCCCAGTTTGGTGTCATCAGCGAACTGGCTGGGGGTACGCTCTGCACCCTCATCCAGGTCATTGATGAACAGATTGAACAAGACCAGGCCGAGTTCTGAGCCCTGGGGAACCCCACTAGGTACTGGCCTCCAACTAGACTCTGCCCTGACGATCAGAACCCTCTGAGCCCTCCCATGCAGCCAGTTCCTGATCCACCTCACTGTCCACTCATTAACCCACACTTCCTGAGCTTCCCTATGAGGATGTTATGGGAGACAGTGTCAAAAGCCTTGCTGAAGTCAAGGTAGACACCATCTGCTGCTCTGCCCTCATCTACCCAGCCGGTCACGCCATCGTAGAAGGCTCTCAGATTGGTCAGGCGTGATTTCCCTTTGGGGAATCTGTGCTGGGTACTTCTGATGATCTTCCTTCTGGTTTTTCCTTGCAAGCCAGAGACTAGAAGGATTTGGAGAGGTCTAAATCCTGCAGCACACCTTGTCGCATTCTGCAAAACTCAGGCCTAACGAGCAGCCTTCACGCAGCACAGCGGTGCTGCTGGAGGCCAACTCAGGCTTTGCAGAGTTCAATATTTTCTGCGGTTTCCCACTGAAGGATTTAAGCTTGGTCTGGGCGTCATGCACCGACCCGGCACTTCCCATTGGCCCTAGACTGACGTCAGCACTTGGCTCCCACTTTTAACGCTTCCCTTCGACCACCTTGGTTTAAAACAGTCTCCGCAGGGTTTCTTCCCCCAGCCTGTATTGATACCGGGCGTTGCCTCGCCCCAGGTGCAGGACCTTGCACTTGGCCTTGTTGAACCTCATGAGGTTCACACAGGCCCACCTCTCCAGCTTGGCCAGGTAGGCATGCAACGTGCTGCTGCTGTAGGTTCCGCACAACTAATCCGGGCACCAGCTGCAGTCTTAGCCCGGAATTATCGTCCTTCTTTACCGCGTCGGCCAAAAAAACCCCTCCCTGATGGGTGGTAGAGAAGGCTGCTGTGCACTCCACCAGCCAAGTAGGCTCAGACCTATCCTGTCTGTGATGCCAAATATTCAGCAGGAGTAGGGCAGTGATCATGCCCCTGTACTCAGTGCTGGTGAGGCTGCACCTTGAATACTGTGCTCAGTTTTGGGCCCCTCACTACAAGAAAGACATCGCGTTGCTGGAGCGTGTCCAGAGGAGAGCAACAAAGCTGGTGAGGGGTCTGGAGCCCCAGGCTGCTGGGGAGCGGCTGGGGGAGCTGGGGGGGTTCAGCCTGGAGCAGAGGAGCGGGGGGGGGCCGGGGGGGCGGGCTCTGCTCCCAGGGCAGGGGCGATGGGACGAGGGGCACCGGCCTCCAGTTGTGCCAGGGCAGGGTGAGGTTGGCCCTGGGGAACAATTCCTTCCCCAAAGGGCTGTCAGGGGCTGGAAGGGGCTGCCCAGGGAAGGGGTCGAGTCCCCAGCCCCGGGGGGATTTAACAGCCGGGCAGAGGCGGTGCTGAGGGCCAGGGTTTGGGGTTGGGATGGCAGGGGTAGGGGAACGGTTGGGCTTGGTGATCCTAAAGGCCTGTTCCAACCTAAACAATTCCGTGATTCTGTGACTCTATGAACGATGGTTCCTAACAACGACTCCAAGGCGTGGAGGCCATCGGCGGGCTTACAGCGCTCGTCTTGTGATAGAAGTTGGGTTTTAAGGAGCCGGATTTTGTATCATTAAGGTTCGTGTGGCCTCAGAGAGCCACGGGAGGCTCTTGGGCAACCTGGGTGTTGTTGCTGGGTGACCCACTGCTCGGTATCACCCGTGCCTTGCCCAGACATCACTCAGGACAGCCGCCTCCGTATCCCTCCTGACGCTGCCATGAGCCGATCCGATTAGGAGAAGCTGAAATTTCAAAGTATTTTATGCTGAAAATGACTTGGAATTTATGGGTAACTGCAGTTACAGGGGGGAGAAATAGCTGAGCAAGCATCTTTCCGTATCGGAGAGTAATGGGGTCAGACAGCCACATCGATTCCGCAGGCGTCTCGGTCAGGAGGAAACATCTCGGAGCAAGGGCCTCCAGTGCAACTGGAGGGGGAAGAAGCTGGAGGTTTGTTTTTTAACTCTTAAACCCTCCAAGAAGAAGAAAACTATGTCCAGGAGGATCAAGCAGCAGCAGCTTTACCCAGACCTGAGGCTTGAGCTTAAAACCAGCAATAGCAATTCCAATTCCCACTCCTCGGCAAGGTTTTGAAGACCTGGCCCAAGCCTACCTGAGAAGAGGGCGAGCAAGGTGCTTGGAAGCAGCTCCACAGCACTCGGGGTGCTCTGCTCCCCAGGTCTCTCACCCTTGGGTTATGGCTTCGGCATGGTGGCGTTCCAGATCCAAAGATGCCCAAGAATCAAAATCCCCCCCCGTCAGTGCCCAATCCCGCAAAGACGAAGACGACTCCCATCTCATTCCCACCCTTAAAATGAAAGTAAAAATGAAATTCATCATAGATTCATCGAAGGGGTGGGGTTGGAAGGGACCTTTCAAGGTCATCTCATCTGACCCCCTGCCACGGGCAGGGAGAGCTTCAACCGGATCCGGTTGCTCGGAGCCCTGTCCAACCTGACCTTGGAACGGTTCCAGGGGTGATCTATAATCTCTAATATCATCTACGCCATGGTGCTTTGATTCTTCAACGCCTCGGCTCTGAGCAGGACAATGTGGACTTGTTACTTTGGATCCTCCTAGATCTTCCTAGAAGCTACGCTAAGGCACATGGAGGCCAGCATGGCTTCACCAAGGGCAAGTCCTGCCTGACCAACCCAGTGGCTTTCTATGATGGTGTGACAGCATCAGTGGACAAGGGAAAACCAATGGATGTCATCTCTCTGGACTTCTGCAAAGCCTTTGACACGGTCCCCCACAACATCCTTCTCTCTAAGTTGGAGAGCTATGGATTTGATGGGTGGACTGTTCGGTGGATAAGGAATTGGTTGGATGGTGTTGCATCTAGAGGGAAGTGGTCAATGGCTCGATGTCCAGATGGAGACCAGTGACGAGTGGTGTCCCTCAGGGGGCCGTACTGGGACCGGTGCTGTTTGGTATATTCATCAATGACCTAGACAGCGAGATCGAGTGCACCCTCAGCAAGTTTGCGGATGACACCAAGCTGAGTGGTGCGGTTGACATGCCAGAAGGACGGGATGTCATCCAGAGAGACCTGGACAGGCTGGAGAGGTGGGCCTGTGTGAACCTCATGAGGTTCAACAGGGCCAAGTGCAAGGTCCTGCACCTGGGTCGGGGTAACCCCCGGTATCAGTACAGGCTGGGGGAAGAAAGGATCGAGAGCAGCCCTGCCGAGAGGGACTTGGGGGTGCTGGGGGATGAAAAGCTGGACATGAGACAGCCATGGGCGCTGGCGGCCCAGAAGCCAACCCTGCCCTGGGCTGCATCAGGAGAAGCGTGGCCAGCAGGTCGAGGGAGGTGATTCTGCCCCTCTGCTCTGCTCTGGGGAGACCTCCCCTGGAGCCCTGCGTCCAGCTCGGGAGCCCTCAGCACAGGGAGGACATGGAGCTGTTGGAGCGGGGCCAGGGGAGGGCTACTAAAATGCTCCGAGGGCTGGAGCCCCTCTGCTCTGAGGCCAGGCTGGGGGGGGCCGGGGGGGGGGGGGGGGGGGGGGGGGACAAGCTTTTTAGTAGGGCCAGCTGGGACAGGACAAGGGGGGATGGCTTTAAACTGAAGCAGGGGAGGTTTAGACTGGATTTAAGGAAGAAATTCTTTCCAGTGAGGGTGGTGAAACCCTGGCAGGGGTTGCCCAGAGAGGGGGTGGAGGCCCCATCCCTGGGAACATTCCAGGCCAGGTTGGACGGGGCTGTGAGCAACCTGATGTGGTTCAAGGTGTCCCTGCTCCTGCAGGGGGGTTGGGCTGGGTGACCTCTAGGGGTCCCTTCCAACCCAAAATATTTCATGATTCTATGATTCTATGATACTTTGCAGGAATATTTTACTTAAAAAAAATTTGTTTAAGCCACCCAGGAGAACGCGGCTCCTTGGTGCCGAGCCTCAGAAAGCCCAGGCCGATGGCTTTACACGCAGCGCGGATGCAGAATTGGGGGGTGCCAGCAATAACATGGAGTTAACTGTAGGTAGGCAACATCAGGATATCACAGCGTTTGGGAGCTGGGGCTTGTTTCCGCGCTTGCAACTTCAGTGCCGATGAGCATTTTTAGGAGAAGACCTCATTAACCTGAAAAGCGTAACGCGTCTTTGCTAACTGGCCTGACAGATGCAGGCAGCTTGGAAAAAAAATTCAGGGCAGGCTCCCAAAGGAGCAGAGCTTCTCGCTACGGCAGCTGGAGCTGGTGGAGAAGCTGTGAGGGGGATGGAGCTGCCAAAAAAAAAAAAAAAAAAAAAAAAAAAAAATCCAGCTTTTCCCACCGAGCAGGAGTTACCTGCTTAGGGTGCAGGTGCTGAGGCGGGGAGCTGGTAAATGAGGACGCACCGTGCCAGGAGGGTTGGCCGACACGTGGGTCGCCGGGAAGCCCTCAGCGAGCAGGCAAACAGCTTCTGCTTCTCCGCTGTTTGCTTCCCTGGAGAGCCAAACCACAGAATCGCTCTGCTGCCCACACACGCCGGTGCTCGCCCTCCCTCCTCCTGCCTAGGGAGTCACGCTGGTAGATGAACCCCGAAATTGCGCCACGTTCCCCCCCCCCAAAATCGTGAGCCAACCGCGTTGTAGCTTGAGTCCAGTTGTCCTGCATCCACCACGCCACAGTAATGGTTCCCGGGCAAATCTCTTCTGTGGTGGCCACAAAAGAATTCCAGTTCCCCTCCCTTGCAGGCTGGACCACATCACCCCACCTTCTGTGTGGGGGCAAGAGAAGGAGCCGCTCTAGTTCAACAGGCGCAGAAGCATTGAATTGTGGTTTGGGTTGGGAGGGACCTTCAAAGCTCACCCAGTCCAACCCCCAACTGCCATGGGCAGGGACATCTCCAACCAGATCAGGTTGCTCACAGCCCCGTCCAACCTGACCTTGAATGGTTCCAGGGATGGGGCCTCCATCACCTCTTTGGGCGACCTGGGCCAGGGTTTCACCATGCTCAGCATCAAAAATTTCTTATTTCTTACCACTCCTGGAATCATAGAATCGTCTGGGTTGGAAAAGACCTTTAAGATCATCAAGTCCAACCGAAGCGCGGGCGCGTCAGCCAGCGGCAGAGCCTCGCAGCCAGCACCTCCGCTCCATCTCCCCGCCAATCCCAATCAAATGGAAGCCTTGTTTCTCCTCTTCCAAGCCATAAGGTTCAAGACTCCTGCTCTCCCCCGCTACCCGCAGAACCAACCCCCTATCACCTTCCTCCGACAGCCTCAGCACCCACCCCACGCCGTAACACTCCTGCCGTTGACTGGTGCTGCAATAGTGACATCATGCTCGACCTTTGCCGCACCAAACCGCTACCCTTCCCCTGACATCGCAACGACAGTCCCCGCCAAAGCGGCGCGACGTTCATACACCCAGCCAGCGGCTCCTGCCTGCCGGAGCGGGATTCTCACATTTTTTTTTTATTTGATTTGAAAGGGATGAGCAAATGCTCGGGCCAGCAGAACCGATCCGCTTTGACAGAGAAGTTTATTATGTCCTACGGTGGCTTTGGAGCTCCCATCTCTGCCTCGTCAGCACTTCCTGCCTCGCTGAAATTACTGCAGCCGGAGGTCAGGATGGAGCAGAGGTCTTGGCTTGTTCCCTCCCCCTGCCCTGGCATAGCGGTCGCCTAGCAGGGGATGCAGCGCTGCGGGCAGGCACGTGCCGGGTTTCCTTCCAGATCCTCACAAGCCGCAAGGTTCGAGGCATTTATGGAGTTACGGATCAAGGCCGGGAGCTGCCGGAGTATCAGGCTGGATCCAGAGCTCTGATTTTGCCTGATGTTCCCCCCTCTGGGATGGACGGATGGATGGATGGATGAAAAATGGGGCATCAGCTGGCAGTGCAGCTGGCAGCCAGGCAAGCCCAGCATCTCCTGGGCTGCATCCCCAGCAGTGGGGCCAGCGGGGTGAGGGAGGGGATTCTGCCCCTCTGCTCCGCTGGCCTGAGACCCCCCTGGAGCCCTGCGTCCAGCTCGGGGGTCCCCAGCCCAGGACAGACAGGGACCTGTTGGAGCGGGGCCAGAAGAGGCCACAGAAATGGTCCGAGGGCTGGGACAGCTCTGCTATGGAGAGAGGCTGAGAGGGTTGGAGTGGTTCAGCCTGGAGAAGGCTCTGGGGAGACCCGAGTGTGGCCTTGCCATACTCAAAGGGGACTGATAAGAAAGATGGGGACAGACTTTTTAGCAGGGCCTGGAGTGACAGGACAAGGGGTGATGGGCTTAAATTGAAAGAGGAGAGATTCAGACTGGATCTAAGGAAGAAATTTTTTATGCTGAGGGTGGTGAAACACTGGAATGGGTTGCCCAGAGAGGTGGTGGAGGCCCCATAGAATTGTAGAATGTTTTGGGTTGGAAGGGACCCCTAGAAGTCACCCAGTCCCACCCCCCTGCAGGGAGCAGGGACACCTTGAACCAGATCAGGTTGCTCACGGCCCCATCCAACCTGGTCTTGAATGTTTCCAGGGAACATTCCCATCCCTGAGAACGTTCAAGGTCAGGTTGGATGGGGCCGTGAGCAACCTGATCTGGTTGGGGATGTCCCCGCTCATGGCAGGGGGATTGGACAAGATGACCTTGAAAGGTCCTTTCCAACCCAACCCATTCCATGATTCCATGATTCTATGGGTAGACCAAAACGTACCCTCCACATCTAGAGACCTCCACCCGTTGAAAAGCAGCAGCACAACCTACACGCTGGAGTCTGACGAGACGGAGGAGCGGTGGGGAAGTGCCACTGGAGATGACTGTTCTCACCAAACCTGCTTAATGCATCAAACCAGACCAACAGCCACGCGCCTTCGAATCCACGGCACCACCCCCACCCCTCCTAGAGGACTGGGGTTTTTGTTTTTCCTTTACAAACACCAATTACACAGAAACTCTTTCCCGAACTTCCAGCTTGTGCACCTCAGAGATGGCACTCAAAAACCCAAAGTGACTCTTTCAGATCTGAACACAATCAGTGAATCTCAAAATGTCAACCTGCTTGCATGCCACCACGTCCTCAAGCGCTTCCTGACTGCTCACAGCGCCTCCAGAGCCAAACCGTAGGAAAAACCATTTCTAATTTACTTCAGTAACGGGACGGACAGGAGCCATGGGGAAGATAAAAAAAAAAAAGCAAAGTGCCAGAAACTTCAAGCTCATTTAAGAAACCAGGAAAAGCAGCGAAGAACCAAGACCACGACGACGTGATGGGGATGCAGAGCTCCCTCCAGACCACTGTCGAGTGTTGAAGGCCACCGCAAGGACAAGGAGGCTCAGGAGCTCCTAAGGGGGGGCTCAGAAGTAATCTCAGACTAACTGTCATCCATAATCATGGCCAAACATGGTCCCAGCCATGCTGTCACCGCTCTACCTCCAGTGGCACCCCCTTTTGTAGGATAAAGATGGGCACGAGCTAGACTTGCCCAAGGCAAATCTCTCCCACCCTCCCACTGCGAGAGGTTGACCGCTCTCCTCCCTACCCCTTGCCATCTCCTCCTAGACCAGATGATGAGCTTCAGGGGAAGCCTTTCTCCGCACGTCAAAGCCTGTTCCACTCAACGCGATCCTTGGACGTTTTGTGTTTACGAGACTGGAAGTCGGATTGGTTTTGAGTTTTTCAGAGCTGGATACGAGCTACGCCGCCCCGGCGTCAGCAGCGTACTTCATTCCAGCATTCTCCGACAGGTTCGGGCTCTGCAGGGCATTGGGCCCTTCCACTGGAGTTGTGACCTTCAGTCTCCCAGACACCGGGGACCCAACTACCCCAAATTACTTCTTGCTGTTGGGCGAGCGCCGCTTTTTACACCAAGAAGTGCTGAGCCTCGCTGGGAAGCATCCTCCTCCATGCGCACCCCCCCGCCCCCCCTTCATCTTCAGAGGAAGCTTCAAGCAATTAGTGCCACGACAGAAGCTCATTAATGAGAGCCACGCAGCGAGTCCTGGTGCTGCCTACGGGTTTTTGGGGGCTGTTTGTATGAAGGGGAGGCGTTCCCAGAGTGGGATGCCGTGGATGAGACCACTCTGTGGGCCAACCTTCACAAACCTCAGGTCTCCTATGTCTCTGGCAGTCCGTGCACCCCTGCTGCAAAATGACTGCCCTGGAAGATATTTTTGGGTCCAAAGCCAGAACGATCCATGGTGTGGAAGGACATGAAAGAGGAGATGAAACCCTTGCCCCCAGGCTCACAAGTCTAAGTTGGCACCTCCAGCTTTTGTTTCTGGTGGTGAAGTGAACAAAAAAAAAGACATTCCGGGAAGAAACGTAGCCGCGGTTCTCTGCCCACGGCCGCACTGGAGGAGGAAAGCACAATGCAAGATAGGGACGGAGTACAGAAACGTATAAATAACTTCTCTCGAGTTGCACAACAACTGCCTACTCTCTTCAGAAATTGGGAAAAAAAAACCAACCACCAAATGAGAAGAAGTCTCCCGCTCCCTCGCTGACAGCGCAGTTCAACTTGAAGCAGAAAAAAGACTGGGAAAGTGGGTGTAAATGAGTGATCCCCAGCGAGCCTGGACTTCTTCGTGCTCCTCAGCGAACCAGGGCAGCTCCAGGGACCGAAGGAAGCGAGGCAGAGCTGGGGGCCCAAAAAGATGAGATGCCCCCCCAACCCGAGCAAGGGAGCCTGGAAAAAATGATTTTCAGTTTAACAGCACTGAATCGCTGTGTTTCATAGAATCATGGAATGTTTTGGGGTGGAAGGGATCCCCAGAGGTCACCCAGCCCAACCCCCCTGCAGGAGCAGGGACACCTTGAACCACATCAGGTTGCTCACAGCCCCAGCCAACCTGGCCTGGAATGTTCCCAGGGATGGGGCCTCCACCCCCTCTCTGGGCAACCCCTGCCAGGGTTTCACCACCCTCACTGTAAAGAATTTCCTCCTTAGATCCAGTCTCAACCTACCCTGCTTCAGTTTAAAGCCATCCCCCCTTGTCCTGTCACAGCTGGCCCTAGCTTGCCCCCCCTTTCCTTGGGCCCCCTTGAAGCCCTGACGGCCGCACTCAGCTCTGCCCGCAGCCTCCTCTGCTCCAGGCTGAACACCCCCAACTCTCCCAGCCTGGCCTCAGAGCAGAGGGGCTCCAGCCCTCGGAGCATTTTAGTAGCCCTCCCCTGGCCCCGCTCCAACAGGTCCATGTCCTCCTTGTGCTGAGGGCTCCAGAGCTGGACGCAGGGCTCCAGGGGAGGTCTCCCCAGAGCAGAGCAGAGGGGCAGAACCCCCTCCCTCGACGCTGGCCACGCTTCTCCTGATGCAGCCCAGGGTAGGGTTGGCCTCATGGAATGGGTTGGGTGGGAAGGGACCTCCCAAGGTCATCTCATCCATCCCCCCTGCCATGAGCAGGGACACTGCTAACTAGATCAGGTTGCTCAGAGCCTCATCCAACCTGATCTTGAATGTTTCCAGGGATGGGGCCTCCACCACCGCTCTGGGCAACCCCTGCCAGGGTTTCACCACCCTCATTGTAAAGAATTTCTTCCGTGGAGCTAGCCCAAACCTCCCCTCTTTTAGTTTAAAAGTTTAAACCCTTAAAGAAGCAGGATCTTTTTCTTTTCAACACCAGCCTGCCGCATGGGACGGCGACAGAGCATTGAGGGTCCTTTTTCCTGCTGCCTGGGGGTGCTTAAAGGCATCTCAGACACCTTCCGCTCAGTGCCGTGTCGCCCCAGCCCACCCCCTTTGCCATCTAAAGTCCGATGACAGCACTGCGCGGGAAACCGCCGGATATTTTAAGTCGTTTGGAGGGAATTTGGTGGCTTGAAAAACGAGTGGCAGGGACGCCACGGGTGGCTTGCGAGCCGGGTTCGAGAGGTGCCAATGTGGGCCCCCCACCCCGCTCGCAGAGCAGCTGGGGGAGAGGCATGGCGGGGCGACACGGCATGGCAGAACCGCCCGTCTCCGCTGGAACCTTCCCCTCGGTCACCTGGTACCGTTCATTTGCTGGAGGTATGAACGCGAGGGTTGCGACTCGGAGTAATTTGCAATCGCAATTAGAGAGACTGAGCAATCCCCGGCCCCGGTTAAACCGGGGCAACCCATATTTGGGTACGCCATCGCCACAGGCGCTTCCCTGGAAATGTTTTCTGAGAAAGCTCCTGGGCCGCTTGCTCTCAGCTGGCCAGGGCTCTTCTTCAGCCCTTTTTGGAAGCCGTGGAAGGAGGATTTTTGCACAGGGCTAAGCCTCCCAGCTCCCTCTGCCCCCTCGACACCGGGAGCTACGGCTCTTGCCAAGCTCCTTTATTTCCTGAAGAAACAGATAGCTGGATAACCTGGAATGCCGCCTTTAAATATTAATATTACAATCGCTATGGGAACTGCAGAGACCTTGGCCTAAGCCTTTGCTGCCTCGCAAAGATCTGCTCAAGCCACAAAGGGCGAGTACAACAGGAATTTGTCTTCCCCAGTCACGGGCAAGCCGTGGGAAAACCCTTCGGAGACGCAGAAGGAAGGAACCTGAGCGCCGCCATTTGCTCGCGCTTCACGCCACGCGCAAGGCAGGGGAACGGCCAAGGGAGGGCCAACATCTCTAGGAGAACCTGCTTTAGCAGGGGGGTTGGACTCGATGATCTCCGAAGGTCCCTTCCAACCCTTGCCATTGATTCTGTGATCTCAACGCACCGCCTCCTCCCTGCCGTGAGCTGACGCCACCAGGGACTGGGGAGCCAAGACCCGATGGGGGATGTTCTGACATTCTCCAGAACATCCCCCATCTCTCTCGTGGGACCGAGTGCCACCTCAGGGCTCCCAAACCGGAAAGCTCACCCCTGCTGCAGTAAATACCCCCCCTTCCGCTGGGAATCAGAATCCTGGAGATCTGAGATGAGATTCACCACCGGAGATCTCGGGCTTAACCATAGGGAGCAGCCCCTATGAGGGCAGGAGGCTGCCGTGCCAGCATTTCTGCTCACAGACACACCCATGGAGGGTTCTTAGCTCTTTTTGCCCCCATAAAAGCTGCATAGAACACCACGATGTTGGAACCCCCTGCCTGACCTGACCCCACTGCTCGCTCATGCAAGACCTGTTGGACGAAGCCAAGCGCAGCCTCCCAAATTTCACCCCCCCCCCAGCTACTGCGCCCTGTGTACAAAATACGTGTCCCGGTAGGAGGACGAGACTTGGTACTTTCAATTTCTTATCTTTTTCTCTGTTCCCATAGAAACTGAACTAAAATGGGGACGGCAAAAGAAAATTAAAGCTTCAATAAAGGAATCTACCAGGAATCGGCACATGAGCGGGCGCGGGGAATCGCTGACAAGTAAACAAGGAGAGAAAAAGGCAACCAAAAAATAAAGCCATGGCAGGAAGACTGAATTCAAAGATGAGGGGCATTCCTGCACGGAAGTCTTTCTTATCTGAGGATAAAACCGCATGAATAAAACTACGTCAAACCGAGAGGCCAGGAACAAAAGCTTGAAGGTGTCACAGATGACCCCCTCTACTCTGCCCTGGTGAGACCCCACCTGGAGTCCTGTGTCCAGTTCTGGGCTCCCCAGTTCAAGAAGGATGAGGAACTCCTGGAGAGAGTCCAGAGGAGGGCAACAAGGATGATGGGGGGACTGGAGCATCTCCCCTAGGAGGAAAGGCTGAGGGAGCTGGGCTTGTTCAGCCTGGAGAAGAGAAGGCTGAGAGGGGACCTCATCAACACCTACAAATATCTCAAGGGTGGGGGTCACCAGGACGCAGCCAGACTCTTCCCAGTGGTGCCCAGCGCCAGGCCAAGGGGCCATGGGCACAAACTGAAGCACAAGAGGTTCCAGTTGAACGTGAGGAAGAACTTGTTGACTGTGAGGGTGCCTGAGCCCTGGCCCAGTCTGCCCAGGGGGGCTGTGGAGTCTCCTTCTCTGGAGATCTTCAACCCCCTCCTGGACGCTGTCCTGTGCCCCCTGCTCTGGGTGAGCCTGCTGGAGCAGGGGGGTGGCCCTGGGGGAGCTCTGGAGGGCCCTTCCAACCCCTGCCATGCTGGGATTCTGGGATTCTGTGATGACGTGAACCGTAACGAGACGGTATCGGGTCGTGAGTTTAGGGTCTCCACGCCTCAGCGGCAACACGGTGCCGAGGGTCAGCAGGGATCCCAGGGGAATCCAGAAGCGTGGTCATGTGCCACCTTCCCTATCCCAGGTGCCAGGAATTACTGGGAAGGGATAAACAGGACAGAGACCGCGTCGTCGGGCAAGTCCACCACGAAGCGCTCGCATCTTGCAGGTTTCTGCCGTTGCAGTCCTTTAAAAGCAATAATAAATATATTTATATGTAAATAAGCTAGACCTAGCCAGGACAGGCTGTAATGCGGAGGCCCCAAAGGAGCATAACACACAGCCCAAGGCTATTTTAGACCAGCAGAAACATCGCTGAAAACCCAGTTTCATGTTATACCTACGCAGTGTCGCAGAGAAGAGGACTAGGGGATGATTACACTCTTTATTTTATTTTTTTTTTTCTTAGGATGCCTTTTGTGGGTTGCTTTGGAGCTACCAGGCAGTAGGGTTTAAAAGACAACTGCAGGAAATTACTTTTTGTAGCACGTAATGAAGCTGTGGAATGCATCCAGCAATGCAGCCAAACCCCATAAATAGGTTCAAAGGAGAATTAGACGAGTTCAAGGAGGACAAGCCCATTGGGAGCTCTTAAATAGGATACTCCAAGCTTAGGAAATCCCCAGAAGCAGCGAGGTACCGGGGGGAAGGATTGCCCTGCTCTGCCCGCTCATTTTTTCCCTTTCCCGGGGAAATCTTTGCCACGGAGAGTGGAGTTGAAGCCGAGCAAAGCTTTTCTACCCCTCCCATCGGCCAACGTCCCGTTTTGCCGCGATGACTTTGGCATGGTGACATCCCTTCTGGCCTGGTGGGCGGAGGGATAAGACGCCAGCTCACACACAAAAAAAACCCCCACGGCTTCAAAGGACAGCTTCAGCAAGGGGAGAGGATGGATCCGATTTCCTTCCCTCTTATCTGAGCAAGTTCGACGGCTTTCTGGCGCGCACCGATGCTCCCAATCCAAACCTCACAGCCTTCGCTGCACATTATCGCCTTTAAACTCAAAAAAAAAAAAAAAAAGACGAGTCTCGAAAGCTGCCAGCAAGCAGATAACACAAACAGGCAGAGATGAATCAAGTAGCTGCATGAAAGCAGCAAATTCGCCAGGCTGACCTCGAGCTTCTCAAAGGAGCTCCCACATTTTTGCCCGAGGCTTATGCGATCCTCTATCGCTCCATACAACCCAACTAATGACTTTTTTTTTCCCAGCTCATCGGCTTGTTTCAACCAACTCGGAGAGGTCAAGGTCTTGAGGCTATCGGCCTCTAAGAAGTTTTGTTTTAAAGGAAAGAGAACGGCCGAGGACGGAAGGACACAAATCGTCTCTTTGCTGAGGACCGGAGAGCTCAGCCCGCGCAGCGTGGGGGAGGCTGAGCCAGCCGAGTCGTTTGCTGCTGTTGCCCGTTCAAAACGGGAGCTGGAGGGTGCTGAGGGATGAGCTGGGGAGTGAAAAAGCAGGAGCAGTTCCCGGAGAAGGGGCTGGGACACACAGGATACCCCACCGTGCTCCCAGGTATGGAGCCAGCATCCTCTCCAGGACGCTAAGGTTGATTCCCAAAGTGACCGGGCGGTGCTTTGTAACCAACTTCCCATTTACCAAAGGGATCCTGCATTTCATAGAATCATGGAATCGTTTGGGTTGGACCAGCCCTTTCAGATCACCCAGCCCAACCGTTCCCCTACCCCTGCCATCCCAACCCCAAACCCTGGCCCCAAGCGCCACGGCTGCCCGGCTGTTAAATCCCCCCAGGGCTGGGGACTCGACCCCTTCCCTGGGCAGCCCCTTCCAGCCCCTGACAGCCCTTGGGGGAAGGAATTGTTCCCCAGGGCCAACCTCACCCTGCCCTGGCACAACTGGAGGCTGGTGCCCCTCGTCCCATTGCCCCTTCCACCTGAGGAACCTTCGTGACCACCTGAGGAACCTGAACACACATAAGTCCATGGGACCTGATGAGATGCATCCCAGAGTCCTGAGGGAATTGGACGATGTAGACGCCAAGCCACTCTCCATGATATTTGAAGTCATGGCAGTCAGGTGAAATCCCTGGTGACTGGAAAAAGGGAAACATTGTGCCCATTTTCAAAAAGGGTAGAAAGGAAGACCCTGGGAACTACCGCCCTGTCAGCCTCACCTCTGTGCCTGGGAAGATCATGGAACAGATCCTCCTAGAAGCTATGCTAAGGCACATGGAGGCCAGGGAGATAATTCGAGATAGCCAGCATGGCTTCACCAAGGGCAAGTCCTGCCTGACCAACCCAGTGGCTTTCTATGATGGTGTGACAGCATCAGTGGACAAGGGAAAACCAATGGATGTCATCTCTCTGGACTTCTGCAAAGCCTTTGACACGGTCCCCCACAACATCCTTCTCTCTAAGTTGGAGAGCTATGGATTTGATGGGTGGACTGTTCGGTGGATAAGGAATTGGTTGGATGGTGTTGCATCTAGAGGGAAGTGGTCAATGGCTCGATGTCCAGATGGAGACCAGTGACGAGTGGTGTCCCTCAGGGGGCCGTACTGGGACCGGTGCTGTTTGGTATATTCATCAATGACCTAGACAGCGAGATCGAGTGCACCCTCAGCAAGTTTGCGGATGACACCAAACTGAGTGGTGCGGCTGACACACCAGAAGGACGGGATGTCATCCAGAGAGACCTGGACAGGCTGGAGAGGTGGGCCTGTGTGAACCTCATGAGGTTCAACAAGGCCAAGGGCAAGGTCCTGCACCTGGGTCAGGGTAACCCCCGGTATCAGTACAGGCTGGGGGAAGAAAGGATGGAGAGCAGCCCTGCCCAGAGGGACTTGGGGGTGCTGGTGGATGAAAAGCTGGACATGAGCCGGCCATGGGCGCTGGCGGCCCAGAAGGCCAACCCTACCCTGGGCTGCATCAGGAGAAGCGTGGCCAGCAGGTCGAGGGAGGTGATTCTGCCCCTCTGCTCTGCTCTGGGGAGACCTCACCTGGAGTACTGCGTCCAGCTCTGGAGCCCTCAGCACAAGAAGGACATGGAACTGTTGGAGCGGGTCCAGAGGAGGGCTACTAAAATGATCCGAGGGCTGGAGCACCTCTCTTATGAGGACAGGCTGAGGGAGTTGGGCTTGTTCAGCCTGGAGAAGAGAAGGCTGCGGGCAGACCTGATTACGGCCTTTCAGTACCTAAAGGGGGCCTATAGGAAAGATGGGGAAAATCTTTTTAGTAGGGCCAGCTGGGACAGGACAAGGGGGGATGGTTTTAAACTAAAACAGGGTAGGTTTAGACTGGATCTAAGGAGGAAATTCTTTACCTTGAGGGTGGTGAATCACTGGAACGGGTTGCCCAGAGAGGGGGTGGAGGCCCCATCCCTGGGAACATTCAAGGCCAGGTTGGATGGGGCTCTGAGCAACCTGATCTAGTTAGCAGTGTCCCTGCTCACTGCAGGGGGGTTGGACTAGATGACCTCTAGGGGTCCCTTCCAACCCAAAACATTCTATGATTCTATGATTCCCTGGGAGCAGAGCCCGACCCCCCCGGCTCCCCCCTCCTCTCAGGCACTTGTAGGCAGGCCACCCCCCGCCCCCCCCGCTCCCCAGCAGCCTGGGGCTCCAGACCCCTCCCCAGCTCCACTGCCCTTCTCTGGACACGCTCCAGCCCCTCCAGGTCCTTCGGGGAGGGAGAGGCCCAACGCTGAACACATCAGTTCCATCCACCGTAGACTGCCACCTAACACCCAGAAGATCCATCAGCCCAGCAGAAGAACTTTATTATCAAATATCCATGGTTTTTTTTTTAAAACTCTAAGACCACATGGTTTTCCAGCCAAACCTGATCCAAACCAGTGGCTCCAAACCACATCTTTCCAGCCAAACCAACTGGCAAGATGCCTTAGTCAGTTGGAGATGCCCCAGCCCCAGGGTTTGCGGGGCAGTTTGGGGACAGGCAGAGTCGGTTTTCCAGGGTGGCCCTCGCCCAGCCTCCGAGGTGGGACCGAGGTGGGTCCTGGGTGAAGCCACATCTCCTCAAACCAATGTCACAGCTGGTTTCCACCTTGAAGATGGATCATTTTGATTGGTGGCTTCATCTGTGCTGGCCCTGTTAGACCATGCCATCTGTGTCTCCCCAAATCAGGTTGAGACATTGGCACGACTTCAGCGTCAGCGTTGTATTCACAAACCTATGGTTTTATTGCTGAAGACTCTAAAAAGTTGGACTGAAGATGACCCAAGCAAGGGGACTTGCCAACAGCATCTCTAATGCTTCGTCAGAAGAAAAAAGAAATAAATCGTATTTTGCTTTTCCAACCAAAATCGTCAGAGGAAAGATGATTAATGTGTTATTAATAGTGATAATCTCTTTGCAGTATTGGAAGTGTGAAATATTGAGCGGGACGCTTTGAACTTTAAGCCTTTTCCCAAAAGCCTGGGAGCGGGCAACGACCTGGAGCAGTTCAAGAAAAATCAGGAGTGATCGGAATTGAAGGCAGAAATTTAACCCCCCCGCCCCGGCTGCCCCCTTCCACCCCCCCCACCTTCTGCAAACGGGAATTCTGCAAATCTCAGAGGCCCCATTTCAGCCCCGAGACGGTGAAAACAAGCGCGTCAGGGGCCGTGTACCAAACACCATGGAGCTCCCAGCCAGCAAAGTCTATAAAAATATTGGCAAGCGCGTTCTTTCCTCCACCCCCCGCCCCCAATTCCCCGTGGCTGCGCTGCCGCCCCGGCAGAGAGACCCGTGCAGGCAGAGCCGATGTGGATATGGGTCCGTACCGCAGCTCGGCTAAGCCGGGTCTTTTTTTCTTGCCTGTTTTTGTAGGGCGTACTCCGCTACGCTGCCTTCGGCGGGCTACCAAAGCGCGCATGCGCTAAAACCGGGACGTCCCTTGAGTACAATGGTTTGACCCCAGGGCCCAGCGATCCCGTCCCGCGTGTTTTCTTAGCCCTGCGAGATCTTCTGCCCTACAACTAAAAGTTGGGGTTTTTTAAAGGAGGGGAAAAAAAAACCCCGAAACACCCAAGCCCAAAAATGGCTTCCGGACAAATAGGAAGGGACAAGCTCCAAGATACGCAGTGTGGATGGAAGACTGATAAGGAAGAAATTTTCGATGCTGAGGGCGGTGAAACGCTGGCCCAGGTTGCCCAGAGCAGTGGAGGCCCCATCCCTGGAGACATTCAAGGCAAGGTTGGATGGGGCTGTGAGCAACCTGATCTGGTTGGGGATGTCCCTGCTCATGGCAGGGGGGTTGGACTGGGTGATCTCGAAAGGTCCCTTCCAACCCAAGCCGTTTGACGATTCTACGTCCGATACCCTTGAGCACAGACACAGGAGGCAGCTCTGGACCAAGGAGGATCAGCATCCCCAAAGGGTGGGGGCTGATTATATTGAGGGGGGGAAAAATGCCAATTCCGGGGCAGTGGCAGAGCTCTTGTCTGGTGGCTGGGTGGGCGAGGGAGAGGAACCAGCAAGCATTCCAGCACGGATGCTTGCAGCTGCTGCATCCCGGCCCTCCTCCCCACGTAGGCAAGGCACCCTTTCCTTCAATCATTTTTTTTCTTTCAACTTGTTGTGGAAGGAAAACTTCATTTCAGTGCTGCTGTAATTTCAATTTTGACCCAATCCTGGAGGACAAAGGCTCAATTGACTGCTTCAAAACCAAACAAGGTAAAGCCTGGATGGAAACCCCCCCCCCAAAGCAAGTGTGGATGGGGACAGCAAGCCCAAGGGACACTCTTACACTGGTGACAAAGGGACAGACCTCCAACACGCAGCGAATTTATGACCTGGCGTGCTGTAAGGTGTCACGCGGAGAAGCCCCGCAAGAGCAGCATCTCCAACATCACCGGGGGCTGGAGGCAGCACGAAGAGGACAAAAATTCCACCAAAGCAGCAAAAGGCCACACTTTCCCTTCGCCAATTCGAGCGGCACCAGAGCACGAGAGGTCAATACCATTTCATAGAGGCAATGTGGGGAAATCAAAGCAAGCCTGTAAAGACACACCCTTAAATATTTAACTTGCAGCTGTGGTCCACCAGGTTGGCCCCCGGTGCCAAGTTTGTCCCTTCACGAGTGTTCCCATGGCAAACATCACTGGGAGGACATGGAGAACGTTTGGTAATGCTGGCAGATGAGGAGGAACCCACAAGGAACCCAGTTTATCTCCAGCGCTAACCAGCCTTGTGCCGGGGGTCTGGAAAAGATTTGTTTTCGGGGATTTGCTTGGCCCCACCGCAAGTTGTGGAACGCAAGCATGAAAGCACGGCCCGAGCTTAGGAACCCTGAAATATCTGAGGAACTGGAGGTCTGTGAGAGGCTGACTTACAGAATGGCAAGGGTTGGAAGTGACCTCGGGAGATCACCCAGTCCAACCACCCTGCTCAAGCAGGTTCTCCTAGAGCACGTTACACAGGACATCATCCAGGTGGGGGCTGAATATCTCCAGAGAAAGAGACTCCACAACCCCCCTGGGCAGCCTGTTCCAGTGCTCTGTCACCCTCGAAGTAAAGAAGTTTTTCCTCATATTCAACTGAAACCTCTTATGTCTCAGTTTGTGCCCATGGCCCCTTGTCCTGGTGCTGGGCACCACTGGGAAGAGTCTGGCTCCGTCCTGGTGACCCCCACCCTTAAGATATTTGCACGTGTTGATGAGATCCCCTCTCAGCCTTTTCTTCTCCAGGCTGAACAAGCCCAGCTCCCTCAGCCTTTCCTCCTAGGGGAGATGCTCCAGTCCCCCCATCATCCTGGTTGCCCTCCTCTGGACTCTCCCCAGGAGTTCCTCATCCTTCTTGAACTGGGGAGCCCAGAACTGGACCCAGAGCTCCAGGTGGGGTCTCACTGGGGCAGAGCAGAGGGGGAGGAGAACCTCCCTCGCCCTGCTGGCCACGCTCCTCTTGATGCACCCCAGGATGCCCTTGGCCTTCTTGGCACCAAGGGCACCCTGCTGGCTCATGGTCAGCATGTCATCCACCAGGACTCCCAGGTCCCTCTCAGCACAGCTGCTTCCCAGCAGGTCAGGCCCTGGCGAGCTGCGCCCACCAGATCTGACACACAGAGAAAAATATGCGTCGTCCCTGCGGGCTGGCCAGAGCGAGATTAAACATTGGCACGGCTCCGCTGGGGCCAAGTGCCTGCCTTGCAAATACCGGGCAGGGTCTTAAGGGTGTTTTGTGCTTCGGGCAAGGCAGAAGGACCTTGTCCTAAGTCATGCAGGAGGCCGGGCGGTCGCTGAGCGGGGCTGGGAGCAGCAGCTGCTGGCGAGCAGGTGATTCGCCCCGTTTTGAGGCCAAAAAGCAGCCACCTGTCATCGTCTTGACATCATCTGATTCCCCGCGGCGGCTGGGCTTGGGACAACCGAGGAGGAGGAGGAGGAGGAGGAGGAGGAGGAGGAGGAGGAGGAGGGACGGTGACTTGGGATGACTCACGCCAAGAAGCTGGGTTGCAGAAAGCCCGGGGAGGAAAACAAACGCGATCCTCATTCCCGGGCCGTCAACCCTATTTAACCATGGCGGTTGCCGCATCCTGGAAACACAGAGTTCGTCCCTCAAAATCCCTGCGACGGCCGGAGCAATTGGAGCCCGTAAGACGAGATGACCTTTTCTGAACAACGCGGGGAGATCACCCGGCAAGAGCGTGCTCCCACCGAAATATCAGATAACCTCTGGGTCCTGCTCCGATAGGAGGAAACCATTAGGAAGCGGCACTCCCCCTCCTCCCGACAGCGACGCGGTGATATTTATAGGCTGAGGAGATAACGCTGTAAAATACGAAGCACCGCAAGGGCAGCCCTAGACGGTAAATCTCATTTAGCAAAAGAAACGCACCCCCCTTCCCCGTCCCCATCCCCATCCCCCTCAGACCAAGAGCTTGGTGCACACAGGTTGAGCTGGCACAAAAATCCCTCCGTCCTCTGCAGATACGCCGGAGCAAATCCACAGCCATGCGCCAGCTCCAGTGAGACGGTCAGGAATTTCTGCTCCTCGCCCTCCGTCTGCCCGAGCACCGGATTTCGCTACCAGAAGCAGTGGTGGAAAGCAAAAAGCCTTGATCGTTCCTCCAAAATGAAAGAGGGGACAAAAAGCAGAGGAGGTGCAAAGGGAGGGGAGATGCCTGCTGCCCTCACCGGGACCTGGCTGTGTGTTCCCCGGGCTCAGAACCCGATCGCTCGGAACAGTTGGTGTGAAATCTGTCATTCAGGCTGCCAGGGTGATTTAAAAGTGAGTCAGAAAAGCAGGTTGCCCCCCTCGACCCCCCCCAAACCCTTCTCCCCACCTAGGAGAAACGTGGGCCTGCACCATCCCAGCGGAGCCCTGAGCATCCAGCCCTCATTCCTTACATTTCCCCTTCCCCTGTCCCCTCCGCCAGGACCATTCCTGCTCTCAAGGGGATACAAATGCTTGGCATTTCAAGAGCTGAGTTTAAAATTCTGCCGGAGGTTGCGCAGGCTTCGTGACCGCTTGAAGGAGAAACCCTGTGAGATCGGCTTCTCCCCCGTGCCATCGTTATGCCAGCTAGAATTAATGCAGCGGGAGGAGGGCACCCCAAAACCAGGAGCATCCGTCCTACGCCAGGCAGAAAAGCCCAGGCAGTGAGAAGAAACCCATCACTGATGGTCACTGAGACACAGGCGTGGAGAGGAACACAGCAACACACGGCTCGTGTGAACCTCCTGAGGTTCAGCGAGGCCAAGTGCAAGGTTCTTCACCTGGCTCAGGGCAATCCCTGGCTGGGGGATGAAGGGGTGGAGAGAAGCCCTGAGGAGAGGGACTGGGGGGTACTGGTGGGTGAAAAATGGGGCATCAACCTGGCAATGTGCACTGGCAGCCCAGAAAGCCAAGCATCTCCTGGGCTGCATCCCCAGCAGCGGGGCCAGCGGGGTGAGGGAGGGGATTCTGCCCCTCTGCTCCACTGGCCTGAGACCCCCCTGGAGCCCTGCATCCAGCTCGGGGGTCCCCAGCCCAGGACAGACAGGGACCTGTTGGAGCAGGGCCAGAGGCGGCCACGGAAATGGTCCGAGGGCTGGGACAGCTCTGCTATGGAGAGAGGCTGGGAGGATTGGGGTGGTTCAGCCTGGAGAGGAGAAGGCTGCGGGGAGACCTGAGTGTGGCCTTGCCATGCTTAAAGGGGGACGATGAGAAGGATGGGGACAGACTTTTTAGCAGGGTCTGTAGCCATAGGACAAGGGGTGATGGTTTTAAACTAAAAGAGAGGAGATTCAGACTAGGTCTAAGGAAGAAATTTTTTATGCTGAGGGTGGTGAAACACTGGCCCAGGTTTCCCAGAGAGGTGGTGAAGGCCCCATCCCTGGGAACATTCAAGGTCAGGTTGGACCGGGCTGTGAGCAACCTGATCTGGTTGGGGATGTCCCTGCTCATGGCAGGGGGGCTGGACGAGATGGCCTTGGGAGGTCCCTTCCAACCCAACCCATTTGATGATTCTATGATTCGATCCTTCTGAAATCACAGAACCCCAGAATAGTTCGGGTTGGAAAAGCCCTTTCAGATCACCCAGCCCAACCGTTCCCCTAACCCTGCCATCCCACCCCCAAACCCTATCGCTAAACACTGCGTCTGCCCGGCTGTTAAATCCCCCCAGGGCTGGGGACTCGACCCCTTCCCTGGGCAGCCCCTTCCAATGCTGCTGGTGAATCGGCAGTTTGAGCATCCAGAGTTTCTTACAGAGCACTGTGCTTTGAGATCCACCAATGGACCAATCCTCCATGAACCCATGTTGAGCCGGTCCCCCCCAGGATGCTGCAGAAACCACCCCTCTAAATATCAACTGTGGAGCTCAAAGGGCTCATACAGGCACTAATGACAACTTCTTCCCAAGTTTAAAAGGCTGTTCAAACACGCCCGGTCCAGGACTAGACCAGTTTATAATCTAAGAACAAGATGCCGTGGGTGCACATGGGAGGGAAGACCAAGGTATGGGGAAGAATCAATGGAACCAAGCTTTCCTGCTCAATCTGGAAATCCAATTCGTTGTTTCTGATATGATAAAAGCATAAAAGGAATTCCATTCCAATCTCTAATACTTTCAGATAACGTAAACTACCCCCAAAAAGCGCCAGAGCAAAGCAGGCCAGCCAGTTCCCGAGACGCTCCACAAGTGCTCTTGGATGAGATGATGAAGTTGATTTTTATGGAGTGTACGCAGCAAAGCCTGTGAGTAAAACTGCATTCTCCTTTCTCTCTTGGGGGGGAAAAAAACCCCACCTGACCTTAAGGGTGAACCGAATGATTGCAAGAGGGCCAGCGGCATCCTGGCTTGTATGAAGAGTGGTGTGGCCAGCAGGAGCAGGGCAGGGACCATGCCCCTGTTCTGGGCACTGGGGAGGCCGCCCCTCAAATGCTGGGGTCAGGGTTGGGCCCCTCCCTCCCCGAAGGCCCTGGGGGGGCTGGAGCGTGTCCAGAGAAGGGCAGCGGAGCTGGGGAGGGGTCTGGAGCCCCAGGCTGCTGGGGAGCGGCTGGGGGGAGCTGGGGGGGTTCAGCCTGGAGCAGAGGGGGGGGGGGGCTCTGCTCCCAGGGAAGGGGGATGGGACGAGGGGCACCGGCCTCCAGTTGTGCCAGGGCAGGGTGAGGTTGGCCCTGGGGAACAACTCCTTCCCCAAAGGGCTGTCAGGCGCTGGAAGGGGCTGCCCAGGGAAGGGGTCGAGTCCCCAGCCCTGGGGGGATTTAACAGCCGGGCAGATGCGGTGCTGAGGGCCAGGGTTTGGGGGTGGGATGGCAGGGGTAGGGGAACGGTTGGGCTTGGGGAGCTTAAAGGGCTTTCCCAACTGAAATGATTCTGTGGTTCTATGATTCTAAGACAAGTCCTAAATAACCTTGAAACATAAAAAAAATAGAATGCCAGAAATAAAAGTGTGTGTGGGGTTTGCTGGTCCTAAAACGTGGCTATTTAACTTTGAGAAATAAGCCAGGGATGTCAATAAAGAAGGTTTCACCTGAAATTGCTCCTTTTGTACCCAACTGATGTTAAATCCACACGACGACATGAAACGCTTTCATGGTTTCGCCGGTCCCTGCAAAAAACCTTGTAAAAGGAAACCTGCCCGAAGAGCAAAACCCCACACCAAAGCCAACGACCCTCAGCGAGAGCGTGACTTGGCAGCTGTGAGAACATTTGCTGCTTCCAGAGGCTCTTCTGGCAGAAGCGGTGGATTCCTGAGGCTCACACCCTTCGGCCGGCCAACGCGACAGCTCCAGGATTGCCCTCAAAGCTTGGCCTGGGTGGTCAGCTAGGACGAGGAAGGCTGCCCCCGGCTATCAACCTCCGATACCGATATTACGATAGCTTCCCAGAACTCCCTATAGCCGAGAGAAAAGGAAACCTCTGCGTCCCAACTGGAGCAAGGCCGTGCAAAAGAGAAGGAAGAAATTTAAGACAAGAAGGCAGCGAGTTTTCAGAAAGTTGGGAAAACCATGGGCACCTTCTGAAAAAAAAAACCCAACCCCAAAATAAAACCCCCAAAAGAGTGAGAACACCCCCCTCACCCTTCTCAAGGTCTCGGTCCTTCTTCTAGGTGGGAGATGGAAAGCTTGCAGCATGGGAGTTACGACCCAAGGTCATGTTTTTATAATATCTTAGGCTGGAGTGGACCTCTGGAGGTCACCTGTGCCACCTTCCCTTCCTCCCCCAACTACAGGTACCTTCAAATTCATCCCCCTCAGGGCCTTTTTCAGCCAAATTCTGAAACCTCCAAGGATGGGCACCTCACAGCCTTTCTAGGGGACCACATTCAGGTAAAGACCTTGCAGATGACCACATTGAGAGCCCTCCATGGTGCAGCTTCCCCTCTACGCCAGACCCTGGTTCTCTTTTCACTCTCACCCCGTGAGGTCAGTGAAGATGACGGTTGAATCCGCCCTGAGCCTCCTCTCCAGGCTGAAGAAGCCCAGCTCTCATTAAATGCTCACATTAACGCGATGTCCTCAAAGATGCACCGGACCTATCTGGCCCTCGGTCCTCCCCCTGCCCCCCCAATTATTCAAGGGTTGGGACGACATTCTTGGAATAATCAGGCTGCAGCACCATCTGTTCAGCTACGCTGGGCTGTCTGGCGTGGGGGTAAAGCTTTGCTCGTGCACGACAGCGCTTTCCAGAGCCTGGTCTGATCTCCAGGATCTCGTTGCTTTTCCATTCCAAGCGCCGCAGGTACCTGTCCGTGCTATATTCTTTAGAAACCAGCAGTACCGCAGAGACCTCTGCTATCCAAAGACGTCCATATGCAGCTACATTGTCCCGGCCCACTCCAGCAGAGAGAAAAGGAAGGGAAAAAAACCAGCAGTGACATCACTTCATGGAGCCTTGGAAAGCACCCAGATTGCACGGCGCGTGGGGCAGCACAGGAAGCCTGACCAAACACGTGCTTCACGCTCTTGGTTTCATGCCTTAGTCTTCTTTCCCATTTCACCGAGCACTTTGCGGGCAAGAATCCCATTTTGAGGATTAGAGCTGTCCTCTGCTGTTTCCAGCCCAGGAAAATTTGGCTTTTTTCCCCCTCCCCCTCACTTCTTCAGTGCTTAAGATGGTATCTGGCTGGCCAGCTGGGGCAGAGTTGAGAAGACTTGCCATGGGCACAGCTGCCAAGGACTGCATGAGGTTGGATGAGCCCACCTTAGCTATCACAGGGAATCATAGGATGGTTTTGGTTGGAAGGGACCTTAAAGATCATCGAGGCCAACCCCCCTCCACGGGCCTGGACACCTTCCACTGGATGGGCTGGCTCAAAGTCTCATCCACCTTGGCCTTGAACACTCGCAGGGAGGGGGCATCCACAGCTTCTCTGGGCAACCTCTGCCAGTCTCTCGCCACCCGCACACTCAAGAATTTCTTCCTCATCTCCAACCTAGATCTACCCTCTTTCACTTCCAAACCCTTATCCCTCCTCCTATCACTACACGCCCTGATCAAGCGTCCTTCCCCATATTGCCTCCAGGCCCCCTTGAAGTACTGGAAGGCCGCTAGAAGATCTCCCCAGAGCCTTCTCCTCTCCAGGCTGAACCACCCCAACCCTCCCAGCCTTTCTCCACAGCAGAGCTGTCCCAGCCCTCAGACCATTTCCGTGGCCGCCTCTGGCCCCGCTCCAACAGGTCCCTGTCTGTCCTGGGCTGGGGACCCCCGAGCTGGACGCAGGGCTCCAGGGGGGTCTCAGGCCAGCGGAGCAGAGGGGCAGAATCCCCTCCTTCGCCCCACTGGCCCCACTGCTGGGGATGCAGCCCAGGGCATGGTTGGCTTTCTGGGCTGCCAGCCGCACATGGCCGGCTCATGTCCAGCTTTTCACCCACCAGTACCCCCAGTCCTTCTCCGCTGGGCTGCTCTCCAGCCCTTCGTCCCCCAGCCTGTACCCAGGAAGGAGCGGAGCAGGTCCTGCAGAGGCGAGCAAGAGGACTTATCCATGCATCCCTCTGTCCTGCCTCCATAAGCGCTGGGAGTATTCCTCTTGTCAAACATCAAAACTCCAGCCATGCAGAGGACATACTGAAACCTTCCCTTCTCTGAGATGCCCTGCGGTTTCCGGAGCGAGGCAGGAAAGGTCAATGTGCTTCAGTTCTGACGACCTTAACACGTGCCCATGAAGTCTCAAGACCCCAGAAGGTGGCCGTGGCCTCCTGGGGTGAGCTCAGAAGTAGGCATTTCTGAAGAGCGGTGCCCTCAATCCCAACTGTTTATGTCTTTCATGGAGATTCTGTGTTCATCCTGTTCAGAAGCGTTGCCCGTATCGGCCAGCCACGTAAAACATTTAGCGTTTGACAGCTCTGAGGAGCAAAATCCTTCCGAGGACTCGCTGCGTTATTGCCAATGGGGGGAAAGTGCGGAAACCTGCCATTAAATCCCGCTCGCCGGGTCGGAAGGTGGGCTGTGCATTGCCATAACGACACGTCGATTTGTCAACAGCCACATACTGGTTTTGAAATGATACATTGTCAGCCGCTCGCTTTTGTTCCTCCTCCTCCTCCCCCAAATTCTAGAAGAGCTACAGACGCGCACGGAAATAAAAGAGCGCCGTTTGCTAATTCGGGGCTAAAACAAAAGGCGAAAGAACCGCAGGGGCCTCGAACCTCCCAGCTTTTTCATTCAGCTTGAGCTATTCAGGGCTGTTAGCACGCTGCCAGCTCTGCCTGCTGCTGGGCACCCTCGGAGGAAAAGCGCTCCCTGTACGCTACCGAGCGAAACCGATGCCTACATCGCTGCGGCCCCAAAAATTAGCGCTGCAGCTACCCCGTGCGTGGTGCGGCAGTGTATCCTCCCTTGCTATCGCGCCTCCTGCGGTCGCTCGCACTCCTGCCGGGGCTGCCCAAGACCTGCTCTTGGGTTTCTTTTTGTAAGACGGATGGAATCTCTTGTTTTCTTCCAAGAGGGAATCGGCAGCACCTGGTGAATTGCGTTGACCTTAGCGTGGAAAACCCCCCCACAACGCTATGAAGTCTTGACTCCATGCCTACCGCATTGAAGGCAAATGCTTCTGAAGTATAAACCCCGGGGTTTTGATCCTCCTATAGCACTAGAAGGCTAAAAAATGATGCCCCGCTGCCCCGACAATGACAACCACCCTCCATGGTGGGCCCCGATTTGTTACAGCATGGTGGCAGATAAGAAGGACCCCGCGGCAGGGCATGTTATCGCGTAAGCTGTTCACGATAACAACGTTTAATTACCTTAATCCATTTAATAACACATTTTACTAAAATTAGCCAGATAAATTGCTGCGATAGCACTCTTGGAGCTGGATTCCGCTCGGATTCCTGGTATTTAACCTACTTCTCTGGGTATCTGAACGCAGAGCATAGCTGTCCGGGGTGGGAACGCGGAGGAATGCTTCTTCTGAGGCATCTGCAGATCGGTGGGGCGCCCTCTGATCTCCCAAAAACGGTTCCAAACATTCCCTGGTCCCTAACAACTGGTTTTGTTCTTTGGAAAGGCGACCCGAGAAGAGGAAGCCCATGCCAAGTTCCATTTGCTGGGGTCCAGGAGCTAAGCGAGCATTGATGAAGCGCCACACAGCAACAACTCCTGCTTTTGTTTCTGCGGCACATACGGGCCAGTCCGCCCTAATAGATGGAGCGTCTGTGCTGGGCTTCCAGCAGGAACAGCTTGGTCTGGAAAACACTCCAGCACCGGGATTTTACTTGCCAGCGCAGGATCTTGAAGCACGTGGCGTGGAGGTCAGCCAGTTCCCCCAGCCAGATGACATGGGCCACTGCCAGAGCATCTCTCAGTGCCCCGTCGCTGGCATGCCGGTTTTCCCCAGGTCATTCCCCCAACGCTGCCCTGCGCCTCGTTGGGCTCGCTCCAAACAAACCAGAAAACCAAGCTTAAACCTTTGCAGCTTCAAGAAATCCTATCAGGCTAAGCCTAGGTCCTAGCAGCACGGACTAGCCGTGCAGGAGATCCTGGTTTCATCACCTGGAAGCTAGACCAAAGGGAGCAGTAAGCTCTGAAACAGATCTCACGTTAGTGCCAGTCTATTTTCTTGGCCATACGGCAGAGAAATGAGGACGTTAAGAAAGGAAGCAATCCAGGAGATGATCAGCAAGACAGGATCTGGCTGAACATCCGCTCTTGGTCACTGTGAGAAGAGCCAGAGCTGCCGAAGCCCCGGATGTTTTCAGCCTCCAGAGCTATTCAGAGGCAGGCACGGCTCCTGGCTTGAACCCAGCCCATGCCCAGCAGGCAGGCAGTCCAAAGAGCCGATACACCGCGTCCTACTGCCTGTTCCCAGCATCTTGTACTGACTTGTAAGGCTTCCCCCACAATTTATGCGTGCTCTTCGCCATCACGTCAAAGCCACAGTCTTCCAGTTCACGTTTAACTCTTTAGGAATCGTATCATGGGGTGCGTAAACGGGCATCCAGCTACAGGCATCCTGGCTTGTATGAGGAGTGGTGTGGCCAGCAGGAGCAGGGCAGGGCCCGTGCCCCTGTGCTGGGCACTGGGGGGGCCGCCCCTCGAGTGCTGGGGTCAGGGTTGGGCCCCTCCCTCCCCGAAGGCCCTGGGGGGGCTGGAGCGTGTCCAGAGAAGGGCAGCGGAGCTGGGGAGGGGTCTGGAGCCCCAGGCTGCTGGGGAGCGGCTGGGGGAGCTGGGGGGGTTCAGCCTGGAGCAGAGGAGGCTGAGGGGAGCCCTCATGCTGCCTACAAGTGCCTGAGAGGAGGGGGGAGCCGGGGGGGTCGGGCTCTGCTCCCAGGGAAGGGGCGATGGGACGAGGGGCACCGGCCTCCAGTTGTGCCAGGGCAGGGTGAGGTTGGCCCTGGGGAACAATTCCTTCCCCCAAGGGCTGTCAGGGGCTGGAAGGGGCTGCCCAGGGAAGGGGTCGAGTCCCCCCCGGGGGGCCGTTTCAGAAGGGCCGACAGCAATGCTAAACTTTAACCCTCAAAAGTTACAGAGTTTTCCCTCAGACTCCTCATCTAGAAATAAGTCCCCTATCCCATTGTACCCTTCCTCGCAGCATCTTTCCCAGAGAGCCCGTGGGAAATCAGCTTAGCCCTGAGGAAGGTCTGGCCAGGAAGGCACGCTTCCCTGCCCTGCTCTCCCCATACCCTGTGGTTCCTTTGCTGAAGCTTTCAGCTGGTACTATCATTTTCATCGTGCATTTGTCCTAGCCCTATAACAGCAGGCACGAATCTGTGGCCAGGAGGCCAAGTCAATAGAATCATTGAAGGGGTTGGGTGGAAGGGACCTCCCAAGGTCATCTCATCCACTCTGCAACGGGCAGGGACATCTTCAACTGGATCAGGTTGCTCACAGCCCCATCCAACCTGGCCTTGAATGGTTCCAGGGATGGGGCCTCCACCACTGCTCTGGGCAACCTGGGCCAGTGTTTCACCACCCTCAGCCTCAAAAATTTCTTCCTTAGACCTAGTCTGAATCTCCTCTCTTTCAGTTTAAACTCATCACCCCTTGTCCTATTGCTCCAGGCCCTGATAAAAAGTTTGTCCCCATCTTTCTTAGAAGCCCCCTTTGAGTATGGCAAAGCCACACTCAGGTATCCCTGGAGCCTTCTCTTCTCCAGGCTGAGGCATCCAAACTCTTCCAACCTTTCCTCATAGGAGAGGGGCTCCAGCCCTCAGACCATTTTTGCGGCCAGATAACCCCATCCCTGCATCAATCCTGAAAAAAAAAGATGGAATCAGCTGGAGGAATTGTGACACACCTCTAGCGACACCTACTCATACTGGAGTTATCAGGACCAGCATCACGTCATCAAGACTCATGAGCTGTACTGAAGGAGCTCCCAAATCTCCCAGCACCCAAAGGCACGAGCACAGAAGAGAGCACGCTGCCCACCACCTACCAGGAGGCCGAGCTGGCACAAGCGCAAACCAGATTTTATACATTTTTCTTGGAGAATTCCAACGTGGGGAGGAAAAACAGGTGACGCGAAGACATGAAGGAACGTGGTAATGGCAGCTGACGGTGTTTTACTTCGATCGTGTTACAAAAACAACCATAACCAACCCCCCGACTGCTGCAGAACAAAACCTCAGAAGGTGGAGAATGAAGAGGTTTATTCGAATGCTGGAAAAAAAAATAAAAATCTCTTGCATAGGAACGCAAACCGATACAAACCAAGTCCTTCCCTCTTACACGAAGAGCCCTTCCTCCCTGGCAGAATGAGAAATGAAAAATACTTTCATATTTCCCAAGGAAATATTTTTCATGATATCAGCCCAGCGTCGCAACAGGAGCTCCGCGGGGCTGCAGCATCTACGTGTGGAGGTTTTCAAGACCCAACTGCACAAAGCCCCATGGAGGCCAGATGAATTCCACACTGACCCTGCTTTGAGCTGAGGTTCAGACTGACCAACCTCAACAACTCTGAGTCCAGGACACACAGTCTTTGCACGGGGAAGCGAGCCACCGCTAGGGATAGCAGGAGAGCGCAGCGGCGGCTGCGGGTGAAGACAATGTTCAAGAAGGAAGAGTTGAGGGTAAGGTAGAATGGTAGAAGGGTTTGGGTTGGAAGGGACCTTCAAAGATCACCCAGTCCAACCCCCCTGCCATGGAGGGGGTTGAACTTTCACTAGATCAGGTTGCTCAAAGCACCGTCCAACTTGGCCTTGAACGCTTCCAGGGACGCGGCATCTACAATGTCTCTGGGCAACCTGGTCCAGGCAGAAAGCGTGATCTGTCTCCTGGAAGGAGCCTCTGAACAGGCAGCATTGGGTGCTACGGCATGCTAGCAAGCACTGTGGTAACCAGCGTTTCCAGACCAATTTCTGGAGCCTTTGGAGAGGTGGGCCTGTGTGAAGCTCATGAGGTTCAACAAGGCCAAGGGCAAGGTCCTGCACCTGGGTCGGGGTAACCCCCAGTATCAATACAGGCTGGGGGAAGAAAGGATGGAGAGCAGCCCTGCCCAGAGGGACTTGGGGGCACTGATGGATGAAAAGCTGGACATGAGCCAGCAATGTGTGCTGGCGGCCCAGAAGCCAACCCTACCCTGGGCTGCATCAGGAGAAGCGTGGCCAGCAGGGTGAGGGAGGGGATCCTGCCCCTCTACTCTGCTCTGGGGAGACCTCCCCTGGAGCCCTGTGTCCAGCTCTGGAGCCCTCAGCACAAGAAGGACATGGAACTGTTGGAGCGGGTCCAGAGGAGGGCTACTAAAATGCTCCGAGGGCTGGAGCCCCTCTGCTATGGGGCCAGGCTGGGAGAGTTGGGGGTGTTCAGCCTGGAGCAGAGAAGGCGTGGGCAGGCTGAGTGCGGCCGGTCAGGGCTTAAGGGGGCCCAGAGGAAAGGGGGGGACAAGCTTTTTAGTAGGGCCAGCTGGGACAGACAAGGGGGGATGGCTTTAAACTAAACCAGTTTAGACTGGATCTAAGGAAGAAGTTCTTTGCACTGAGGGTGGTGAAACCCTGGCAGGGGTTGCCCAGAGAGGGGGTGGAGGCCCCATCCCTGGGAACATTCCAGGCCAGGTTGGACGGGGCTGTGAGCAACCTGATGTGGTTCAAGGTGTCCCTGCTCCTGCAGGGGGGTTGGGCTGGGTGACCTCTAGGGGTCCCTTCCAACCCAAAACATTCTATGATTCTAGGATTCTATGATCATGGGAGCTCTCACACTCTGGTGAACTTCCAGGTCTCTCAACGTTGTTTAATCCCTAATCCTCTGTAGCTTCATTATGCAACCACATGCAAAACACTTCCTTTTTGTCTCCGTTCCCCTCTGCTCTTTGTGGTTTAGCATTCCAGAAAAAGGCAGGAACCGTAGTGAAGACCTGACCAGGCTCATGCCCAGGTCTGTGTCAGCGATGTGGCCATGGAAAGCTCGTTCACCTCTGTGTCAAGCCCAGGCATGAAATACATCCTCCCAAATTAATTCAAAAGGCCTGTGGACCTACACTTGAGACACCCGTTCATCTTCAGGGGGCGTACATAGTTTATTAAAATAAACTGCTGAATTCTTTCTAGTTATATCAGGTGTCAGCAAGCATCTGAAATACTCAGAAACCCGAAGAAGACTTGGGTGTGCTCGAGAGGGACCTGGGAGTCCTGGTGGATGACACGCTGACCATGAGCCAGCAGGGTGCCCTTGGTGCCAAGAAGGCCAAGGGCATACTTGGGCACATTAAGAGGAGCGTGGCCAGCAGGGCGAGGGAGGTTCTCCTCCCCCTCTGCTCTGCCCTGGGGAGACCCCACCTGGAGCACTGGGTCCAGTTCTGGGCTCCCCAATTCAAGGAGGATGAGGAATTCCTGGGGAGAGTCCAGAGGAGGGCAACAAGGATGATGGGGGGACTGGAGCATCTCCCCTAGGAGGAAAGGCTGGGGGAGCTGGGCTTGTTCAGCCTGGAGAAGGCTGAGAGGGGATCTCATTAACACGTACAAATATCTCAAGGGTGGGGGTCACCAGGACGGAGCCAGACTCTTCCCAGTGGATCCCAGCACCAGGACAAGTGGCCATGGGCACAAACTGAAGCAGAAGAGGCTGTGAGGGTGCCTGAGCCCTCGCCCAGTCTGCTCAGGGGGGCTGTGGAGTCTCCTTCTCTGGAGATCTTCAAACCCCGCCTGGACGCTCTCCTGGGTGAGCCTGCTTGAGCAGGGGGGTGGCACTGGGTGAGCCCCCGAGGGTCCTTCCAGCCCTGGCCATGCTGGGATTCACGACCCCGTTTTATTCACCGGGATTGCAAACGGGGCTGCAAACAGGGCTGCAAAGCAACAAGCCTAGAAGCAGCCAGAGAAAGTTGAAGTCCACCACAACTGTTTGAATGATGGTTTGCTGCCAGGAAAGGCAACACAAAGCCAGAGTCCTTCCCACAATGGTTTTTTGGCTGCCCAGATTCAAACCAGCCAAGCCAAGGGGTCTTGCCTTGGGAAAACAAAAAAGAATTAATCTCACTAGGTACAACGATGAACTGCAGAGCAGCATTTTCATGGAGACACAGCTACGGTAGCAGTCACCGGGTACTGGAGGATGAACAAGCCTCCCAGTGGTACCAAGCCTTTCAAGTTGTCTTTTGGGATTCTTTAGGTTATGCATCCCATAAGCTGCATGTTCTGGGTGGGCACAGTGCATGTAAGAGGACAGATGGAAACCAGCAACTTCTGGAGAAGGTGACAGCAGAGCACAGATGTCAGTGAAGGTTTGCCAGACGCCATCCTTTATTCCTGTGATCCCCCGGCTGGAACCAGTGGTGAGGAAGGTGCAGCTAGAGGGACCACGTGTAGAGTCCTTGCTGCAACTTGGAGGAACCAGTTCCTGTTCCTCTCTTCTCCCCATTAGTGGGATGACGTCAATTAGCATGGCACTAACTGCTTCAGAATAGACCTATTAAGGGATCTCAACGTGTCTCAAGGCAGTACAACACCTCTTCCGATTCCCACACAGCTTTTCAGACGCAGTTAATTGTGTTTGCCACTGTCTTCTACACTGCTTGAGGTTATCAGGGCACTTCGGTCCACCTTCGCAAAGCCAAATCTGCCCCCACCCACTTTAGCAGGCAAGATATCCAAGTAGAAAGATACCACCCCATTTCTGGGGTCCCCCCAGTTTGGCCACATCACTTAAGGCACGTCAACCCTCACAAGGACCTACTCTGCCATGTCTAAAAACACTAAAACCGGTATGTCTGTACAGCACCAAGCACGGCAGAGGTCCGGGCTCAAGCTGTGCACCCCAGATGCTATCAAGCAGGAGATGTTGCAGCCAAATTTAGATCTAGCACAGGAGCCAGCAAGAGGAGGTAGATGGTGGCAGCAGCGCATGTATAGAATCATAGAATCATTGAATCATACAATCGTTTGGGTTGGAAAAGCCCTTTAAGATCAGCAAGTCCAACTGTTCCCCCAACCCTGCCATCCCACCCCCAAACCCTGTCCCCAAGCGCCATGGCTGCCCGGCTGTTCAATCCCCCCAGGGCTGGGGACTCAACCCCTTCCCTGGGCAGCCCCTTCCAGCCCCTGACAGCCCTTGGGGGAAGGAATTGTTCCCCAGGGCCAACCTCACCCTGCCCTGGCACAACTGGAGGCCGGTGCCCCTCGTCCCATCGCCCCTTCCCTGGGAGCAGAGCCCGACCCCCCCGGCTCCCCCCTCCTCTCAGGCACTTGTAGGCAGCGATGAGGGCTCCCCTCAGCCTCCTCTGCTCCAGGCTGAACCCCCCCAGCTCCCCCAGCCGCTCCCCAGCGCCTGGGGCTCCAGACCCCTCCCCAGCTCCGCTGCCCTTCTCTGGACACGCTCCAGCCCCCCCAGGGCCTTCGGGGAGGGAGGGGCCCAACCCTGACCCCAGCACTCGAGGGGCGGCCCCCCCAGTGCCCGGGGCAGGGCCCGCCCGCCGCTGGCCCCTTGGCACCGGGCCCCTGCTGGCTCCTCTCCAGCCCCCTCTCCACCAACCCCCCCGGGGCCTTTTCCGCCGGGCAGCTTTCCAGCCCCTCTGCCCCACGCCTGGAGCGCTGCCTGGGGTTGTGGTGACCCCAGGGCAGGACCCGGCCCTTGCCCTTGTTGACCCTCACCCAATTGGGCTGGGCCCATGGATCCAGCCTGGCCAGGTCCCTCTGCAGAGCCCCCCGCCCCCTCAGCAGATCCACACTCCCACCCAGCTCGGGGTCACCTGCAAACTGGCTGGGGGTGCCCTCGATCCCCTCGCCCAGGTCATGGATGAAGATGTTAAACAGAACTGGCCCCAGAGCTGAGCCCTGAGGGCCACTGCTTGTGCCTGGCCACCAACTGGATTCAACTCCGTTGTCCACAGCTCTCTGGGCTCGGCCATCCAGCCAGTTTTCTACCCAGTGTAGAGTGCTCCTGTCTAAGCCAGAGCCGTATCTCATGTCCCTTGGTTCCCTTCCATCGTTCCTCACTGGTCCTGTAATGAAGCCACAACACCGCACGTTGCAGTAACGTGCCCGGTACCAGACTGAAGTCTATCTCATTACTGCAGACACCGCAGGAAGAGAAACTGGGTTAACCAGACCTCAGAGGAAAACAGCAGCTGCCAGGGAAATAAATATTTAAAAAAAAAAGGGATCTCACGTGCCACAACCGAAAACTTAAAACTTCTCTCTTAGTCTGACCTTTTGGGTACCTTAGGCCTTCAGCCTTCCCTGAATTACTTTGAACTTCAAAATAGAAATTCTACCACTTAAAGGGCTTCTCTTCCAAAAACATTTCTTCCCTTTTAGAATTTGCTAATGGAAAGATTGAGAAAATAACCTGACTTCCAACCAAAAATCTGAGCCTAGCTTCTAGTTCTGATGTTCTGCTCTTAAAACGTGGATCTGGTTGCCCACCAGATCAGCAGAGCAGAGCGCCGTGGACATCGGACGTCCATCAGCCGCAGGTACCTGGATGCTGGCAAGCAGTGAACCCTGATTCGAAGTGCCAGGCACAGAAATTCATGAAAAAACAGCCCCCCGAAGAGAAATCACTCCTCCAGGCCGCCCAGCCCTGCCACCAGCAGCAGCAGTTTACCAGGTAACCCAATTTGTTCCCTTGGTTATTCACCACTCGTCTTCAATCCTCCCAGAATTAAACCAACAGCAGATCAGCGTACCCAGTATCTGCCAGAATTGGAGGCCAACGCAACCCGCAATCCCCTCGCTCACGCTGATGGGCGCCGCAGTGCCATTAGGTTACTGGGGGTGTTCATCCTAGAGAAGAGGAGGCTGAGGGGAGCCTTCATCACTCCCTACAAGTGCCTGAGAGGAGGGGGGAGCCAGGGGGATCAGGCTCTGCTCCCAGGGAAGGGGGGGGGGGGGGAGGGTGAGGTTGGCCCGGGGAACAATTCCTTCCCCCAAGGGCGTCAGGCGCTGGAAGGGGCTGCCCAGGGAAGGGGTCGAGTCCCCAGCCCTGGGGGGATTTAACAGCCGAGCAGCCGTGGCGCTTGGGGACGGGTTTGGGGGTGGGATGGCAGGGTTAAGGAAACGGTTGGGTTTGGGAATCCTAAAGGTCTGTTCCAACCCAAACGATTCTATGATTCTGTTTTTATTAATCATTTTCCAGCAGCCCATACCCTGTTGTTCCCCCAAGAGCAGGCTGCCAGGACAGTTAACCTGGATCCTCCTCTTTGCCCTTTCAATACTTTGGCTCAACATTAGCTGCTATCTGTACCTTCCGCTTCCTCAATTTCCGAGACGCGCTGGAAAATGCTGCCCTGAAGAGCTGTTCCTTTTGGTCCCGCAAAAGCTTGGACTGGTTGATCTTTGGAGGTCCCTTCCAACCTGGGCCATTCTATGATTCTGTTTGCCATCAATTATCCTTTTTTTTTAATGCATCTAAATTTCACCTTCTGTCTCCGTTTTCCAACCAGCACTAGGGAAAGAGGCTGAGCTCTCCCGCATTTTCTGTGTTAACGATGAGCACATCCCTTGCATCCAATAATGGGCCCGCACCACGGTGAAGAACAAGTTTTGTCCAGGCTGCCTGGCCACAAAGTGAGCGTCTCAGCGCTCGCTTCTCCCTCTGCCATTTTGATCTCTTGAGTCAGCAGCTAATTGATAATCCTGCCCTATCATTTTTCCCTTCTTCCCGATGGCCGCCTTCACCACCATAATTAATGTGGCTATTTTCCTTTCACACTGGACTCTTTTTAATTGTTGCAGCCTTCTCTTTCAAAGCTTTAAAAATGGTTTTCGGCTCGAACCGTCGCAGCCACCCAACTGAAACTGAACCTGCTGCCGGCTGGGCTTGCTCACCAAACACCCAAGAAGCTCTTGACCACCTACACCCAAGTGACTACTCGTTAACTGCTCAGTTCCTGCCTCGTTATCCAGCCGGAGGAAGCCTTACAGCATTCCCAGGGAGCAGCGGGGTAATTTAGCTATAATTTAGATATTCTAAGGATAGCGAAATGCCTTCGGCACGTCCTCGGGGACCTGGCAACAGAGGCTCTTTACCTGCGTGCCGCGGGTAGAACCGGCGTCCTCCGAGGCACCAAACCTCACGGGAAGCAGCAGCCTGGCGGACAGGCAAATGCCCCGCGAGGCCGCTTGCCCGTCTGTGGATGCCAACCGCTGCAGCCGGAGGAACCAGCCCCCTTTCCAACATCTACGAGCCACCCTACATTTGCTGTGGCAATTAAAGCAGTGATCGCTCCCCCTCGGGGGAACGACGGAGGTGATTTAAACTCATTTAGGCAAAACCGGCTACTAAAGAAAGTTGCACCCAACTCCCTGAAAGCGGTTGGGTTCATTTTTGGTTGTTGCTTTTTGAAGGAGGAGGCTGGGGGATACCCCTCTCTCCCCCAACAACCTTTGCTCCCTGCCGCTTGCCGTCGCCCATCCTTGGCTCGGCGGGCGGCTTCTGCTCTCACCACCTCTAAACTCCCGCCGGGGACTAGGGGTGGAGGCAGCATTTTTCTGGCTCCCCAGCCTCACCCACGGGGCTAATTAATATTCCTTAAGCACCACACCCCTAATTACAATAGACTAAGTGAGCACAAAAGTGCTTTGGTCTCAAAAGTTCGACTTGCATTTTTCTCGTGAATTTACATTCCGCGGAATACCCACTACGTCCCTGTTTTTAATTACGGCATCAAAACCCTCTTGATTAGAGCACAAAACCCCATCGACTCTGAAATTAGAGCACAAAAACCTCATTCCCCCCAGTCCTGCAGCGGAGCCGTTCACCAGGAAAACATTTCTATCCGAAGCAAAGGATGCCATGGCCCAGACAGTGACACATGCTCAGCCCAGCAGTGAGAGAGCTTGGATGCGAGACGAAAGCTCGCCTTATTAGAATAAATTAGGCTAGAGCAGACGTAGCGAGGCTTAGGGAGGACCTGGGGCAGGTCTCGGTGTTACGGGCTGCAGTCGAATCGCTGGCCGGAGCTGTACAAGCCCTTTTCAGATCACATGTGATGGGCTTACGCGGTGCAATGCCTCCAGGACCGTCCCGCACACCCTGCGCTTGCACGGACCGCGGCCCTTGACTGCACCCACTGGGACATGGGACGGGAACAGAGCCGGCAGTGTTTCTCCAAGCCCTTTTGAGTGCTTCCACGCAGTCGCAGCAAGTGAGGGTGGAAAAGAGCAGTAAAGGGCAGGGCTGTCCCCCTGCCAGGGAACGCTTGCTCTCAATAGTCCTTAACCGCTTCTGAAGCTCGCCTTTGCCGTCGATAGCTGTTGCATAGAGGAGTTGGCCACTCAAGCGCAAGCACTGGACGGGGAGCCAGGCATCCGAAGGCGTATTTGACATGCTGTTATTTCGGTTTAAGCACAAAACCCCAAACTGCGAACCTAATCAAAATACCGACCCCCTCCCCCCGCCACGGAAACCAGATAGTCGGCAACTTTTGCTCTGCCAGAGTTTAAGCACGGGCAGCGAAGCTCCGTCCAGAAGCCCATCAGCCTCCGCTGTCAAAACTGCTTACAGATCCCCATCTGCCCAGGAAAGGAGACACTGGGTGTCCCCTCCCTCCATCGTCCCTGCTCTCCCCAAGGCTTTACGGCTCGGTCGTGGACAGCTTCGAGGAGGGAAGCCCGTGAATTACAGCCTGCAAGCAGCATGGCACCAGGTAGCCTTCGGGGCAGCACGAACCCAGGAGGAGCTTCAACAAGGGTATTTTATTATCTAAGTTTTCGCATCCAGGACACGTGACTGAGCCCGGCGACGCAAAAGAAGGTCACATTCACGGAACGCATTCACGTCAAACCTGCTGTTAGTGCCACCAGCGACGTAAGGCTGTTGTATCCACAAGCCTGATGCCCACCTCCTTCCACAGAGACGTCCCGTCATCCCCTCATCTGCCATCTCACAGCATCCCTCCGGGCGGCTCAGGAGACGAGTCTTCAGGGCGACCTTCTTCTTCCTCCTCTGGCTTGACGACGCATCCACCTGAAGGGTCTAATTTGGGGCGCTTTGCAGACAGGCTGCGGAAGCAAGTCATGGCATGCCTCCCCGAGGAAAGCGAGTGGGCAGGCTATCTCCAGAGGGCCTGGCAGAGAGCCCTCCCCTCCGCAGCCGTGTGGGTGATGGCACTGCCCTCCCCATCCAGCCTCCCCCGGGGTTTTGCAACAGAAAGAACCACAGAGAAGCTGTTTGCCGGAGCTAGACGGCTCTTTCAGAAGAGCTTAATTAGTTGGGCTCCTAAATACGTGATGCTGAGACGGGAAAGAAGGGGTGGCTTTTTTTTTTTTTTTTTTATTTGGGCTGTTTTTTTTCTTTTTTTTTTTTTTCTCCTGAAAGTTTGCCATCTACCCAATTCAGAGCCCGTTCACAATGTGCCTGCTACAGGAACCTGAACAGAGTCATTATAAACAGGAGAAGACCGCCCGGCAGCCACGCAAGTTATTTCCCGTAGGCTTACAGAGCCCTAATCCTGATGCTTTAAGACAATGGGACCTGCCTCAGATCCACCTTATTTCAGGACAAAAAAAAAAGGGAATTAAAAAGAAAAAAAAAAGGGAAGCCTGAGCTCACCGTATCTTAGTTTTGAACTTGCAGATGGCTTGCAAAGGGGATGAAGAGCAGTCCCTGATTATAAAAGGAAGAGAAAAAGAGACCCGATATGGGAAGAGGTCTTTCTTGCCAAGCCAGAAGCTCAACTCCAGCCAAGGCAAAACCTCATTTTGCCCAAGCAGAAGCAGTTTGGGGAAGTCCTGGAGAGCCTGGGAGCCATGGTGTAATCAACACCAGATCTGGGCTTTAAATCCTGCATATTTAATGTCTCAGGCAAGCAGTCAAGCAATGATGCTGTAGAATCCATTTCCAAGGCTCCGTGCTCTTCTCCCCGATGTCACCTCCCACCCAAAAAATTTCCCGAGTAACCATTTATCCTGGGTGCTATAATATGAAACGTAAAATTACACTAGAGGAGGGATCTGAGCGTAATGATTCTCCCAGCTAGAAGTGGCCATTTCGTAACAGAGTTGTTTCCCACCGATTGCTTTGGGACTGCTGAAGGAGCCCTTTTATTCTTTCAAGTCGGAGGCATGCCAGGGTGTCGATATGAGCCTGGGTTAGACGCCACGGCATGGTAGCTACACTTTAAATCCACTGATTTTTCTCCCCTTCCCAGTCAAGGACAACCCCTCCACCCTACCTCACCCCCACTCCACCCCCATTAAACTGAGAGATGGCCACCAACTTGCTGTCATTCAAACCAGCCTCCTCCTCCTCCTAAATTCAATCCATTTCAATCATCCTGCTTAGGGACAGGGTTTGGTGGTGGGATGGCAGGGTTAGGGGAACGGTTGGGCTTGGTGATCTTAAAGGTCTGTTCCAACCCAAATGAGTCTGTGATTCTGTGATTATTTTAGTAGGGCCTGTAGCCATAGGAAAAGGGGTGATGGTTTTAAACTGAAAGAGGGAAGATTCAGACTAGATCTAAGGAAGAAATTCTTTACAATGAGGGTGGTGAAACACTGGAACGGGTTGCCCAGAGCAGTGGTAGATGCCCCATCCTTGGAACCGTTCTGGGCCAGGTTGGACAGGGCTCTGAGTAACCTGATCCAGCTGAAGATGTCCCTGCCCATTGCAGGGGGGTTGGATGAGATGACCTTGGGAGGTCCCTTCCAACCCAATCCATTCGATGATTATCCACACACCATGATCCCATGAGCTAACTCTGCAAACAGCAGCTTCTTAGCTCTTCTGAGCCTAAGGTTTGATCTCATACAGACACCACAGTGTTACTCCTGCCTTGCTGGTTTTTCCACTGTGATCAGGCAAAAAAACCACCCAGCTCCACGGTGGTAGGACAACCACTACAGCTTTTTGGCTTATTTCCTCCTATGGGAAGCATCGGGTGGCATTTTCAACAGCTTAAAACTCCAGGAGGTAAGTTTGTCTCATTTTATGCAGCACCAATCGCCCACCCTTCACTTCTTTAGGACACTTTCTCAGATCCTGCAGCTTCTCCTAAATTGGGGTATTCAGGAACGTACCATTTACTTTGCCAGGTTTTGCCAAGATTTATTTTAATCGGGGCTCAATTAAGCCAAATGACTTCTTATCACTCGAAGACTAGTCTTGAACTAATGCTTAAAACCACTATCATGCTTCCATTGGCCTTCAACTCACCAAACAACTTGGAGAAAGTCGCTCTGAATAATGTCTCCGTTTCCCAAACCATACAACTGGGAAAACCCTGACCTACTTGGCAAGAGCGTGGAGAGCCCATGCGCTTTTTTTTTTTTTTTTCTTTTTAATGATTTAAGACAACCCAAAGGCAAGGCAATGGGGTGATGGGAATTCCACAGAGTCATTAACAGAGCACCAGAGGGACAGCCGGAAAGCCAGTTATCAGTGTTTTCCCTGTAATCCAAAATCCCTCTATCAATTTGCCAAAAGCCTAAGCAAACAAACTTGGCATCGCGCTTTGACAGTAAGAATCCTAGAATGATAGAATGTTTTGGGTTGGAAGGGACCCCTAGAGGTCACCCAGCCCAACCCCCCTGCAGGGAGCAGGGACACCTTGAACCACATCAGGTTGCTCACAGCCCCGGCCAACCTGGCCTGGAATGTTCCCAGGGATGGGGCCTCCACCCCTCTCTGGGCAACCCCTGCCAGGGTTTCACCACCCTCAGTGCAAAGAACTTCTTCCTTAGATCCAGTCTAAACCTACCCTGCTTCAGTTTAAAGCCATCCCCCCTTGTCCTGTCACAGCTGGCCCTACTAAAAAGATTTTCCCCATCTTTCCTGTCGGCCCCCTTTAAGCACTGAATGGCCACTATCAGCTCTGCCCGCAGCCTCCTCTGCTCCAGGCTGAACACCCCCAACTCTCCCAGCCTGGCCTCAGAGCAAAGGGGCTCCAGCCCTCGGATCATTTTAGTAGCCCTCCTCTGGACCCGCTCCAACAGTTCCATGTCCTCCTTGTGCTGAGGGCTCCAGAGCTGGATGCAGGGCTCCAGGGGAGGTCTCCCCTGAGCAGAGCAGAGGGGCAGAATCGCCTCCCTCGACGCTGGCCACGCTTGTCTTGATGCAGCCCAGGGTAGGGTTGGCTTCTGGGCTGCCAGTGCCCATGGCTGGCTCATGTCCAGCTTTTAATCCATCTGTGCCCCCAAGTCCCTCTGGGCAGGGCTGCTCTCCATCCTTTCTTCCCCCAGCCTGTATTGATACTGGGGGTTGCCCCAACCCAGGTGCAGGCAGCTCGGTTGCCAAAGGAGAGGGCCCCGAATGAAAGGGGCTACTGCAACCAGCAGCAAAGGCAAGGCAAATATTTACCATCCATGATGGCACAAGCACAGAGGAGAGCGGCTCTCTTTTCAGATGAAGGCCTCAGATCCTGCATTTAATCGTGCTGGGTAATGCAGATGGAGCCTCCTGCCTCTCCTCTCCTCACGGGCTTCCAAATCCCAAACTAGCTGGAGTATCCAGACACCTTCAAGTGTGATAAATACAGACTGTATCTTTACAGAGCTCCCACAAAAAGGGCACGAGCATGGCAGAATGCCCAAGGGTAAAGAAAAAACCAGACCTGGAGGCTGTCGTTTTAGGTCTTTCCTAAACCACTGAGGTTTGGGGGGGGGGGGAAAGGGTAGAATAGGATAGAACAGAATATTTTCAGTTGGAAGGGATCTACAACGATTATTGAGTCCATGTAAATTACAACTAAAGAGCAACTAAAGTGAATTAATGCGGTGAAGCCTGTTCCTACCACAACGATGTAGGACATCACGAGAGCCTGCTGCTCTCCTGCCAAAAGTGGAGCCAAGCCTGCTCACTCGCTGCGTGGAGACGCGGTTTTGCTCCATCTCATCCGCCACCCAAGGCAGCGGCGAGGCTTGCAGCGTGTTCTCGCTACCTCTCCCCCTTGTCCCCCACACTGGGATGCTTCATCCCTCCGCCGGCCGCGTTGAAAAGGCTTCTCACCCTTTGAAAAAAAGGGCTGTTTGTTCCCACATGGCGATGGCATTCGGCTTCGGGGCCGGACCCTCTCGGGCAGGGGCTGGGGCAGACAAAGGCTGAGCCAAGGCTCCCAGCTCGTCGCCAGTGCCCACGTAACGATGTTACAGACCGACCTTGTTCTGGGGAACGGCGGCGAGTTCATGCTCTCGTGACTTGGAAAGTTCGCCGTGCTGAACATCTGCCTGATGCACACTGACACTTCCGGGGGGGTGTGGAGAAACCCAAGCGGGAGGATTTCAGGCATCCAGTTCCGACTCACGTTCAACCTTCTTCATCCTTCTAGAAAATACGAAAGCTCTGGGGACAAGGAGCTTCGCCACAGGTTTGTCAACATCTACCGCGATGGATTTCATCCTCTACTGGTACCTACTAATTGCTGAAGAGTGATGGATGCATTGAAGTTCATTTGGAGGGAGCTTTACTGTCTGAGCTTTGCAATGGGAAGAGGTTCTGTACTTGTTTGCCACAGCTTATTCATCCGTAAAATAACAATATCCCCTACGGCACAGAAGACCATGAGAGGCAGTCGTGAAATCCTCTAGCTGAAGGTCAGAAAAATGGTCCAGAGTGCCTCTGTGCTGAAGAGCTGAAACAAGGAACGTCAAAGCTGAGGGACAAAGCCTTCGCTGATGAGCAAAGCCAAGCTGGGCTGTCCAGATTCACTGATTTTCCCATCCTGCACCACTCCACTCAAGGCTACATCCTCCACAGTGGAGCTGGGAATGAAAACCCATCTTGACCTCAACCCTTACCAACCCCAAGATTGGGGTGGCTTGAACCAACAAGGGCAGGGAGGATTTGGGCAAAGACACCAAGCTGTGAATTAGCCATTAGTGAGCTGAGACCCAGGTGCCCCTTCCCACCTTGAAAACTGTTTCAAGCAAGGTAAAACAACGTGGCAGAGATTACCAGGTCGTAGCTGTGTCGGTCACGCGTCACCTAGACCTTAAGTGGTGCCTCTTTATCCACCCCATGCACTAATGTTCATTCAAGAGTCTCTCCACCCTCCTTCATGGGGGCTGGTAGCACATCTAAGACCTCGTAGAGCAGTAGATGGCTCCTGCTCTGAAGAACTTATGCCTTGACTAGAGAGGGTCAAGCAAGTGGAGATAAACGAAGCAAAATGATTAACACAGTTGTAATTATTGTGTTCTCTGGGGTGCTTGCCTTGGTAAATCTACCTGGTAGAGTCCACCCACCTTCACGGGGCCTGGGATGAGTCACAGCATCCACACAGTGCTCTGGTAAATTGGGGAGCTGAAGGATGGGTAACAACTCTGCCCCTTTGCAGATGGTAACGGGTGATGGGATGAGCAGAAATGGCCTCAAGTTGTGCCAGGGCAGGGTTAGGTTGGACACTGGGAACAATTCCTTCCCCAAAAGGGCTGTCAGGCACTGGGAGGGGCTGCCCAGGGATGGGGTCAAGTCCCCACCCCGGGGGTATTTAAAAGCCAGGCAGATGAGGTGCTTAGGGACAGGGTTTGGGGGCGGAATGGCAGGGTTAGGGGAACGGTTGGGCTTGATGAGCTTAAAGGGCTTTTCCAACCTCAACGATTCTATGACTCGATGGAAGTGGACCCAGGAGTTGGCCACTGACCTGCAGTGGAGTTTGGGCAAGTCGGGCATGTGCTGCCTTCCAGGTCCTTGACCCATTTTTACACCTGCTAGGATTGCTGCTGCCTTACTTACCTTTACATTTCCTGCAGCAGCTTACATGATGGCCACCAGAAAAAAAGTATGGGCCAAACCCCCAGAAACCCCACAAATAAATACACTGTTCTACGAGGGATTTTTAAATTTTTTTTTGGTTTTCAACAGAGACATTTTCCAAGCAGTGTTCTACGATCTTAAAATTCAGCTGACAAATTCAAAACTCCCTGACACCTCTGTAATTAGCGGCAGACAGCTGACTTATGGTTTGACAAACAGGGCTATATTTGCTCTGAACGGCTGCGCTCTGCGTTGCTATTTAATATTTTTCATTTTGAAGTGCCATCCTTCACCCCGGAAGCTCAAGCCACGCAGACACCAAAAAGATTCTGCACCGTGCAGGATGGCGGGTCAGCACTTTGCAATTTCCTGATCTTTTATTTCAGCTCTCCGAGCACGGGCAAGCGCGAGGCAACAGGATCCAAAGCTCTCCCTACCCATTTACCATTCTCAAGCCAGGGACCGCACTGTGTGATTAGTTCTCTGGAGGAAACCAGTTTCCCAGTAGACATTTGATAGCAACAAATTCTTGAGGGAGAAGAGCAGGCTCTTGGTTAAGCACCTCCGTTTAGCCCCATGGACAACGCATCCCCATTCACCAGGCAGCGGTGCGCCCATTGCCCCCTCCCTTCCCCTTCACAATTAAGGGGTCCTGCATCGTTTATGTGACCAAAGCTGTACCCCAGTATTGTAGCTCCATGTGATTAATAACTGGCCCTAATCTCGTTTTTACAGATAATCAGGATGCGGTTACTTCTTTCCCACCCCCTCCATGGGAATGTCACAGTGTCAGCAAGGGGAGGGACTGCAGAATCATCAAAAGGGTTGGGTTGGAAGGGACCTCCCAAGGCCATCTTGTCCAATCCCCCTGCAGGGAGCAGGGACATCCCCAACCGGATCAGGTTGCTCACAGCCCTGTCCAACCTGACCTTGAATGGTTCCAAGGATGGGGCTTCCACCACCTCTCTGGGCAACCCCTGCCAGTGTCTCACCACCCTCAGCGTAAAAAATTTCTTCCTTAGATCTGGTCTGAATCTCCCCTCTTTTGGTTTAAACCCATTACCCCTTGTCCTGTCACTTCAGGCCCTGCTAAAAAGTCTGTCCCCATCCTTCTCATCGTCCCCCTTTAAGCATGGCAAGGCCACACTCAGGTCTCCCCGCAGCCTTCTCCTCTCCAGGCTGAACCACCCCAACTCTCCCAGCCTTTCTCCATAGCAGAGCTGTCCCAGCCCTCGGACCATTTCCGTGGCCTCCTCTGGCCCCGCTCCAACAGGTCCCTGTCTGTCCTGGGCTGGGGACCCCCAAGCTGGACGCAGGGCTCCAGGGGGGTCTCAGGCCAGCGGAGCAGAGCGGCAGAATCCCCTCCCTCACCCCGCTGGCCACACTGCTTTGGGTGCAAATGCTCTCCCCGACCACCTGGATGACAGCAGCGTACAGCTGGACCCCCGCCTACCCAGGATATATCACTAATGAAGGAACACGAGACCAAACCCAGCAATAAATCAGAAGCCTGGTGTTTTATTTCTATCAATACTTAACGACTAAATGTTCAGAGTCACAACTGCAATCCACTTAACCGTGGACTAAAATATTAAAGCACAGCTGAGTCTGCACCTGAATCCTCGTGACCTCCCTCCCATCTACCCATTCATTTAGATCACTTAAGAGCATTTCATACTTCTGCTTGATTGCCAGAGAAGATATTTGCTGCGTAACCTATGCTTTCAGCTCCAAAGCACTGAGCAGAGATTTGGGTCAGAGATACGCCAAACTTCCCTCTGCTCTCCAGGTACAGCCATTACCCAGCTGGCCAGCAGCCATGCGAGTAACGTGCATTTTTTTCCCATATGCAAATATCGGGTACTACTGGAAAAGTCTACCAGAAATCATAGATTAATGGGGTAAAAAAGGAACCACAGGAAAAACAGAAAAACTTTTTGATACAAGAGGATCTGAGTATCAACATAGAGATCCCCTCCAACTACAAAAGATGCGACTCGCTGGTGGCACAAGTTCTCCCAGTCCAATGATGCCATTCATTGAATGGGTTGGGTTGGAAGGGACCTTTCAAGGTCATCTCGTCCAACCCCCCTGCAGTGAGCAGGGACATCCCCAACCAGACCAGTTCGCTCAGAGCCCTGTCCAACCTGGCCTTGAATGGTTCCAGGGATGGGGCCTCCACCACCTCTCTGGGCCACTCAGACTTGCTGGATCAAAGGAAGGGCCAGAATTGCTTCCAGAACTTTTAAGTAATGATTTGAATGAAGGGAAGAAACATTCTCAAGAGTATTCAAAGAGCCAATCCATTTTTTTTTGAGAAGATCAGGATTTTTTTGAAAGCCTGAAAATACTCGCTAGCAATGTGAGTTTTCCTGATATCGTCAGCACGCCTAAATCAACACACCTCAAAGGGATTTTGTTCTTCCTTCTTATGTCCTGGGTGGAGCACGTTTGAACTCAACCATTAAAAAAAAAAGTGGGAGCTGTTACAAACAGCTTCTTCCCTTCAAACATAATATTTGCAGTGCAGGACTGGAAGCAGGAGAGGTCAGAAAGCACTGGGCCACCCAAATGGAGAAGATTTTATTCATGCCCTTTACGTGACGTACTTCAGACTTTGGTGGCTGTAGAGCATCTCTCCCTGCAGAAGTTCTTAGGAAAAAACGTATTCACAGGTGGTGTAGCCCCAGAGGAAAACAATCTTCTATTAACACCCATGACAGCAGCAGTGAGTGCATCGCTAAGTTTTATTATGCAAAACTGCGTCATACTCTAATACCACAAGTGTTAGGTTCTCCATGGCAGAGTTGACCAGTTCCATAATTTTATTTCCAATTTAGCAATGGGAATTAAATCAAAACCGCATGCTAAGTGTGAAGAATCAGAAGGACAAAGAGCTAAAAGAAATCGGGGTTTAAGAGGAACGCAAACTGTAACTGAGCGCTAGGTCTGAGGAACCCCAAGCTTCTGCTTTTTTCTGTGGCCTTCCTGCAGCAGAGCAAGCCCAGCCCTGCCTCCAGAAGCACAGTTGTCATTATATATATATATATATATATAAAAATATATATATATATAGGTATGTTCTCCATACAGTGTTGCAAACACACAAGTGGCTTTTTTTTTTTTTCCTGGATTTGCTGTTTCTAGATTCTAAGGAAGCCCCGGCTTTGCCAGACGATACAAAGAGGGAGGAATGTGCCCTCAGCACAAGAAGGACATGGACCTGTTGGAGTGGGGTCAGAGGAGGGCTACTAAAATGCTCCGAGGGCTGGAGCCCCTCTGCTCTGAGGCCAGGCTGGGAGAGTTGGGGGTGTTCAGCCTGGAGCAGAGGAGGCTGCGGGCAGAGCTGAGTGCGGCCGTTCAGGGCTTCAAGGGGGCCCAGAGGAAAGGGGGGGACAAGCTTTTTAGCAGGGCCAGCTGGGACAGGACAAGGGGTAATGGTTTCAAACTAAACCAGGGTAGGTTTAGACTGGATCTAAGGAAGAAATTCTTTCCAGTGAGGGTGGTGAAACCCTGGCAGGGGTTGCCCAGAGAGGGGGTGGAGGCCCCATCCCTGGGAACATTCCAGGCCAGGTTGGCCGGGGCTGTGAGCAACCTGATGTGGTTCAAGGTGTCCCTGCTCCCTGCAGGGGGGTTGGGCTGGGTGACCTCTAGGGGTCCCTTCCAACCCAAACCATTCTATGATTCTGTGAATCAGCATCAGCCATGCTCCTGGCATGCAGCCCACACACTTTGATTTCCCAGTGGTACATAACAGCACCTACTGTAGAACAGCTAGACTGACATTAGGTTTAATATTGAGGTGAGATGGTTCCCCTCGAGACTAACAAAGCCAGCGAGCAGCTCAGACCACAGCCTAGCCAAACAAGCAGGAGATTTCCTAAAGATGGGACTCTTCTTGGCAAAACTGGGTGCTTTGGGTTGACCTCAGCATTCAAAGAAAGCATTGGCTTAGCCCTGCTAAAAGCAGGGAAATCTCCGTAGCGGCGCTTCCGACCATGCACCTCCAATTGCGAGCGGCAGCTCCCCTGCTATTTCAACAGGTCCCGATGCTATCGGGGATTCAAATCTCTACAGAGGGCTTGCGCTATCCCGATTGCTTTCTCCGGCTTTGGTCTGGCAGGGCAATTAGAGGTATCTTGCAAGCACCTAATCCTTAAATGAACTCAATTCCAGTTTTAGTTTCCCCGCAGAGCCTGGCGGTTGCCTCTCAAAGAATGCTCCCTGCTACGGCAATCAGCGGAGGATACGGTCGTATCGCATTGTGCCGGCAATGCCAAGATGTAGGCAAGCGCTCAGTAAAAGAAAAAACAAAAAAGCTGATGCCATCAAGCTATCAACGGCTCAACACGGTCTGAAGCCAGGAATACGAAATGGAAGTGTCACCGCATGGTCTCACCCCTCTTGCAGGCAGGTGATTATCAAACCCGAAGCTGCCAGACAGGAACCAGGTTCTGGTTCCAGTCTTAATGAAGAGGCAGGGAGGGCTAAAGCAACCCCATCCCATTTTCTAGTGTCTCAGCAGGTCATTACTAGTCCAAGTACATCAGCGTGGCAGTTTCAGCGCAGCAGTAAGCCACAGACTTGTTTTGATGCGGCAAATCCCTTGAAAGAAAGAAAAAAAACCCAACAACTTTGGCTAGGAACTAATCTTCTTTGATAAGAATCAGCGTGGGAACTGGAAGTTCCAGTAACAATTAGTCAAAATCTATTTATACAAGACATCCGCGCCAGAGATCTATAGGAGAACTGACATTGGAAAGTGTGCACAGAGAAAAAAATCCACCAATACACTCATTTCAGTGAATGAAGATTGGGAAAATACAGTTTCAGCAGCTTCACAAACCTCTATCTAGAAAGTGTTACCTCATACTATGTTTTTATCACTAAACTCTGGCTTCCAGATTATAACGAAGTCTGTGACGGCGAGGCTAACATCTGATTATTTGGAAACAAGGACAAGTTCTGCAGCCAAGTCCAGGTCTCGCCCTGGGCGTCCATCCAAGGCTTTACCATGGGCTTGGGTGGACTCCAGGCCCTCACTACTTCATCTTCGTTTCCACACCCATAAAGCAATGACATCCACCCTCCCATCACCCTTCAAACACGGGCTCAGGTTGGAAACACAGCCGACCAGGCCGTTCAAATGAAAACCAGAGGCAGAATATTAATTATTTGGAGCTGAAAGTCCAGAACCCTGGTGGTAGGCTGATTTAGGAGAGAGAAAACTAGGAAGATCAAGTGCAAGCATCTCTGACTCAGCTGATTAGGTACAGGCTTGTAGGTTGACCATTAAAAAGGAAAAGCAGAGAGAGGTTTGAGTTTCTACATGAAATAGTTGGGAGCTTTCTTCCAAAACCTGATTTTGCTGTGACCATGGAACTGGAGCGAGAAATCTTCCACACCTTTCCAGCCAGCATGTGCAGGACTGTGGCCTCTAAGATTGCACCAGTGTGTTCTCAGCTCTAACCCTGGCTCTATCCTCCTGTGTCTTTAACGCCACGGGGACCACCTCTGTTCCCAGCATGCACCGTCTCCAGCCACGCATCTGCCACGCGCAACCACACGTGCCCTCGCTGCTGTCCTACACACGATCACAGAGCTTTCTGGAATGCGAAAAGCCACCCAGAAACTCTATCCAGTTGGACCAGCCAAAAGGTTTACCTCAAGAGTCTTGCCTTTGGCTTGAGAGAATAATAGAATCGTTTGGGTGGGAAAGCCCTTTAAGCTCCTCCAGCCCAACCGTTCCCCTAACCCTGCCATCCCACCCCCAAACCCTGGCCCTCAGCACCTCGCCTGCTTGGCTGTTAAATCCCCCCACGGGTGGGGACTCGACCCCTTCCCTGGGCAGCCCCTTCCAGTGCCTGACAGCCCTTTCAGTGAAGAATTTTTCCCTAAGAAACTGCCTGCTGCTTTGATTAGGTTTCCTCTGCCCACATTAATCCCTTTCTCCCATCATTTCTTCTTCCTTCAGGTAGATTTACCAAGGCAAGCACCCCAGAGAACACAATAATTACAACTGTGTTAATAATTTTGCTTCGTTTATCTCCACTTGCTTGACCGAGCCACCTACTGCTCTACAAGGTCTCAGATGTGCTACATGGAGCTCCACGCCCAGACACATCCATCGCCGACACAGTTAACACCAGCTCCCCTCCACTGCAGCTCTTCGAATGTTATGAATAATAATTCAAATCATTCCTGAGGCAGACAATAATATTCCAGCTCTACCACCTGCAGCTCCACAATGTATTTCATTAGTAACTCAAAACATCACCTGCCTCTGAGCCAATTACTTTATTGTCAGCGTTGGCTTCGTATCCCTGCTTGGAGCCGAGCTCGCTTCAGGAGAAATGGTTCAAACTCAAATGGGTTCTTCAGTGCTATTATTTTGCCCTTCAGAAGCAAATCACCTGGAATTAAGATACTGGACCTGATGAGACAAAATCATCCACTGGAGAGTTGAGAGAGTTGGGGTGGTTGAGCCTGGAGAAGAAAAGGCTCCAGGGACACCTGAATGTGGCCTTGCCATACTCAAAGGGGGCTTCTAAGAAGGATGGGGACAGACTTTTTATCAGGGCCTGGAGCGATAGGACAAGGGGTGATGGTTTTAAACTTAAAGAGGGGAGATTCCAACTAGATCTAAGGTAGAAATGTTTTACACTGAGGGTGGTGAAACACTGGCCCAGGTTGCCCGGAGAGGCTGCAGATGCCCAATCCCTGGAAGCATTCAAGGTCAGGTTGGATGGGGCTCTGAGCAACCTGATCTGGAGATGTCCCTGCTCACAGGCAAGGGGGTTGGACAAAATGACCTTGAAAGGTCCCTTCCAGCCCAAAGCATTCGATGATTCTCTAAGTGACCCTTGGTACCCAGAATCTTTTGGGAATCCCTGGGGCTCAGCACCAGCTTTCAAGTGTAATTTCTGAGTGCGCCAAGCGAGTCTGGAAACGGATTTCAGTAACTCAGATTTCTGACAATCAGTATAGGACAGGATTTCCAGCCTGAAGGCTTTTTGGTCCTGTTGACCCAACTGCTAGAAATTGGGAGCGGGCGGCAGAAGGCAACGATTCCCCCAACAGACCACGCTTTCCAGAAGCGCTGACATACCCAAGCAGACATTACATAAAGCCCCATACTTTGGGGACAACCACTCTTTTTGAACCACTTTTCTATTGAGAAGATGACGGCGGCCCAGATTAGAGACGTTAGCTGTAGAAGGCTTTCAGTCCGGACACCACAGCTGAGCTTTTGCATCAGCCACAAGGGTTTGAGACTACTGCAAAGGACAGGGTTGCTGGAGAAATTCTCTACACAAAGAGAAGAGACTTTTATAAATTGCAAGAGGTGATGGGTAACAACCACAGCCGTTGTTCCTGAACACATTTTGGGTCTTTTCTACTGAAAAGTGGACAGAAAAATCACCTTTCATGACACATGAGCATACGGGGTCTACACTCACAAAATGGCTGATCTCCATCTGAATTTTAGGTATTTTTTTGACAAGAGCTCAATTCCAGCTTCCAATTATTAATCTCGCTCTCCAGCAGCTACATCTTTGATGTTTTATTATTCCCTACAAGCCTCACCACCCTTCTTCTGAGAAGCCGTAACTTTTTGATCAACAAATATATCAGAGGCGAGATCACGTGCTTCTGGGCGCAGAAGCACCCTCAGGTCTAAAGTAAAAGTTTTATCTTTAAAGCTAAAAATATGGTGAAAGCCCTAAAAAATTTCAGGAGTCTCCAGTATCAGGTAGGTGTTGGAAAAAAAAAAATAAAAAAGTGCTTCAGATTCCTACTCCGCATTTAGGCTTTTAAACTTAAAGTAAGGTCTTATTTTAGGCATGTTTTGATTGGCGTTTTGGCCAGGGATGAGAGGACAGAGGAATCAGATCACCAAGATCCAGGTTCCCCTGCACGTTTTATCAGCTGTGTTCATAATTCTCCTGAGCGAGGCTGGATCGAGCAGCTCCGCCGTATAAATGGCCGCTTATTTCCCTGTTAAGTTATGAATTCATAAACGCTTCTTCCCCTCTACCCCGATGCTGTGAACGGCAAGGGAGCTCCAAGGAATTAACAGGAAAAAGGGTTTGGATTTAATAATAAAACTCACATAATCAAATACGATTTACGCAGCGACATTTATTGTTAACTTAAAATTACCCCAGACGTTCCCCAGCAATTGCTAGTTTGGCGCTGGAGCATTTTCAGCCTCGCAACTGGAAAATGAGCTCTCTACCACGCTACGCTTTTCATCCTGGGTACAAACCGCTGCTTCTCCCTCACCAGCTTCCCAGGTGCTTACTGATATAGTTATGACAATCCCTTCTCTGCCTGTGCCTGGCGTTGACCAAGGACATCAAATATCTCCGTACGGCCAAGTCGAGCGTATCCAGGTCTCAAAACAAGAGGGGAAAAAACAAAAGTGGTTGCGTAACTGCCTCAAAACACTACAGGACCCAAACTTAGAGATTTTTTTTTGTAAATGAAGGGGTTTTTGGGGGGGTTGTTTGGGGTTTTTGGGGCAGTTTTTGCTTTTATATATAGAATAATTAGGTAGGATGAAATGATTAAGCGATTGTAAACATTCCCTTACTAAAACTGTAAATAAAAAGTTGAAGAAATGTAAGGTGACTATGGGAATCTTAACTCTGCCCTTACCGTTCATCAGCTGAACACAGCATAAATAACGTTCTTATTTCTAACTTCATTTTTAAGGGTAGCCTTTTTTACAGCTATTCTTTTTTCCCTTGACGGCTCCCAATTTTATTGGGTATTAGCTGTTGAGTTGAGACACCACTTCATCCCGCAATTCACCATAAGAAGTTACGCAATCAGTTCTCGGAGACCGTGATGACACACAACCAATTTTACAAGGTGAATGGGCCACTCACATTTCCTCTCTAGCAGATACTCAGCAGCTGCACATCTCCTATAAAACAAGGACAGCGCCATCCTGTAAAGGAAGACTGGGAAAAAACCCCAAGCTGAAGCGTGTCACCATCGCACATGTGCTCAATATACGCTACTGTGGTCCTTGGACTACTCAAGAGTACGGCCTTTCAGTATCTAAAGGGGGCCTATAGGAAAGATGGGGAAAATCTTTTTAGTAGGGCCAGCTGTGACAGGACAAGGGGGGATGGCTTTAAACTGAAGCAGGGTAGGTTTAGGCTGGATATAAGGAGGAAATTCTTTACAACGAGGGTGGTGAAACACTGGAACAGGTTGCCCAGAGAGGTGGTGGAGGCCCCATCCCTGGGAACATTCCAGGCCAGGTTTGATGGGGCTCTGAGCAACCTGATCTAGTTAGCAGTGTCCCTGCTCCCTGGAGGGGGGTTGGACTAGATGACCTCTAGGGGTCCCTTCCAACCCAAAACATTCTATGATTCTATGATTCTAAGAGGAGTCACCAGAGGAAAGGCTGAGGGAGCTGGGCTTGTTTAGCCTGGACAAGAGAAGGCTGAGAGAGGATCTCATCACCACATACAAATATCTCAAGGGTGGATGTCACAAGGATGGAGCCAGACTCAGTGGTGCCCAGCGCCAGGACAAGGGGCAATGAATCATAGAATCGCTTTGGTTGGAAAAGACCTTTAAGATCATCAAGTCCAGTCTTTAACCTAGCACTGCCATCCCACCACTAAACCACGTCCCTAAGCACCTCATCTACCCTTCTTTTAAATACCTCCAGGGATGGGGACTCAATCACCTCCCTGGTCAGCCCATTCCAGAGCCCTTCTGTGAAGAAATTTTTCCTAATGTTCAAAGTAAACCTGCCCTGGTGCAACTTCAGACCATTTCCCCTTGTCCTATTGTCCATTACCAGGGAGAAGAGGCTGACCCCCACCTCGCTACAGCCTCCTGTCAGGCAGTTGTAGAGGGCAATCAGGTCTCCCCCTCAGCCTCCTCTTCTCCAGACTAAAATGGGCACAAACTGAAGCAGTGAGGAAGAACTTCTTGACTTTGAGGGTAGCAGAGCACTGGCACAGGCTGCCCAGGGGGGTTGTGGAGTCTCCTTCTCTGGAGATATTCAACCCCTGCCTGGACACTGTCCTGTGCCCCCTGCTCTGGGTGAGCCTGCTTGAGCAGGGGGGTTGGGCTGGGTGATCTCCCGAGGTCCTTCCAACCCATCCCATTCTGGGATTCTGTGAAAAGCTGACCCCAGATGTGCCATTAGGGACAGGAGACCACAAGAGAAGCTTAAACAGCAACAACTTACACGTTTATGAAATGCCTAGGAAGGGGGAAAAAAGGAAGAAATCACCCCAAAATTCCTGTTGCATTTCCCAGTAACTTTAGCGAAAGAAACGGACCCTCTGAGCACCTTACCACAGAGAAGCAGCAATCAAAGCCCTCAGATACAGATCTACCATCTGATGCACTAAATATTTTTTCAACCCAAGCGATCCAAGCATCTTTCTGGCTTGCACAGATCCTGAGGGTCACCCCTGGCTCAGTCTATTCTGGTAACTCGAGTACCCACGTGGCCTCTCAAACGTGTTTGTTTCCATTTCTGTGAAGAACATGAAACTGAGAAATGCAAGACAGCAATTTGAGCGCTAACTTGGGCACTGGACAGATCTGGCACGTCCAAATTATGGATTTCAACTAGTGTATTGGTGAAGATGGGATACACCCTGCTGGGCCAGAGCAGCAGTCCCTGCTAGCCCCGTACTTTTCCAATGGTGGCATCAGGAGACGCTATTTAAGCACGGCTTAGTCACCATCTCTGTCCCCTTGTACTCCCCCCAGTCATCGCAAGGTTTGAGCGGACATCCTCCCCTTGTTCCCACTATCTCCAAATTAAAAAAATTCCATTTTGAACCTCCCAATGTTGTCTTTCTCCACAACCTTCTCTGGCGATAAAGGTCTAGAAACGCACTACCCACTCTAAGAGAAGTCCTCTCACCCACGCCAAATGCATCTCCTCCTAACTCATGCGAGGTTCCCCCAGTTCCAGGGCTTTGAGAAGCTCTGCTTTCCCCTTAACATCACCCTCCTGAGCCCACAAACATCTATTCCCCCCCCTCCACCACCCAACTTCTCCTGACGTGGAGAAGCCCCAGCCTTTTCACAGCCTCTTTACCCCTTCGATCATTCTCATCACCTTCCTCTGTACAGTCAGATCTCCAGTAATTCCCTAAGAAAAGTGCAATTAAGCCCTTATTTATTATTACATTAACATCCAATACTTAAATGCATCCATCTTTTATTTGATTTCTTCTCTATTTCAGATAGAAACTGAACGTCATAAACAAATTTCAAACTCTGTCCACTACGTGAAAGTCAGCTCCAGAGCATTCCTTTTGGTGGATGCACACATGATGCGCCAGGCACTTTCCAGAATACAGAACAGGAGAGCTCCTGCCTGGGTAAGATCAAGTCAACAAGTTCATACACCCAAAATGTAGAGTCCTGGACCCTAGAAGAGTTTTTTTTCATAGAATTACAGAACAGCTGAGGTTAGCAGGCACCTCTGGAGACCATTTAGTCCAACATCCCAACAGCCAGAGCAGATTGCCCAGGACTGTGTCCAGTTGGGTTTTGAACACCTCTAAGGATGGAGACTCCAGGGCCTCTCTGAATTATTGGTGAACACCTTCCGCCAGTTTCTTCACTGATGAATAACACGGATAGGGATTATAGGACTTTATAGCGGAGACCTTAAGCTTCAAAGAACCCAGAACGGCTTCAGAGAGAGACCTTCAAGACAAGTTATTTACGTTTGTGGGAAGGAGTGAATTGTTGTATTATGTGGCACCCACTTTCACAGGCGTAGAACGACAAAAGCTGAAGCAAACTTACAAAATGAATTTAGCTATGAAAATCCGAGACCAGGCTCAGTACAAAGAGAACATTTGATACAAATATCAGCTTTTAAGGGGCTCAGAAATCCAACCCATGCAACATTTCCCCCCCCCCCAGGTCTCACAAAGATGACCAAAGTTAGAACTAGCTTTCTTCTAGTTCTCCACCTCGCGCTTCTGACAGATCCAGGATATCGTTTCCTTCTTCCACAGCGGCTCTGCAGTTCAGAGACAGCCTCCAGCCACCTCCTTTTATCCCGTTCTGGGACATTCACTGAGCCTCCTAGCCCAGGCGGCAGCCACGTCTACCACCATGAGCCTTGCAGAGCTGCCCTAGATTTCAATAGGATCTTGGGCGCAGGAAATGAAAGGGCTATTGTCAGGGTCCCTGCAAACATCTGGCTGAGCACCCACTCCTTCAATGACCCTCTTGTTTCATCTGCCACATCATGCTCTGCGGTCCAGGATGCATTACGAGCCATTCCAAAGGGGTGAGGCAATATCTTAGAGGTTCACAAGTTTCTGCTTCTGTGCCCTTCAGCCCTGCTGCCGCCTTGCCTCCCATCCGAGAAAGGCTTCTTAGCTTTCACGTTGCGAACCAAGACTCGAGATATATTTTGAGACACTTACTCGAGTGAGATCACAGCTAACATTTGAGCTGCAAATTTTAACCTTTCTGCAGTGCCTCCCAGAGAGTCTGAAAAGGCTCTCAAGTAACGCAGCTTCCTCGGCCCAAGTTTCCTATTTGTTTTTGATCTCCACTTAACCTTTTGGTTGTAACAACTGGAATGCTGAGAGGGCAAGGAACCTAATATTCAGGAGAGCCTTTTGTCTCCTCCCTCCCACTGCTGATCACTGTTAATCATCACCACACCAGTAAACATTTAAAGAAGTCTGCATGGTCTCGTCTGTCCGTCAGTTGGGAAATAGCGGTTACATACAAGGAGAGCTGTACCTTGCATGCACTGGGGCTGGAGTTGCTGCTGTTGCTTGGCACCAGGTCTTTATTTTGAGATAAACTAATTCAGACCTTTGTTTAAATGCACAGATGCGTGAGGGGGACGGCAGGGAATTAAAGCAGTGTGCTGCTCTCTGATGTCACCCAACCCCACTGGCAATGCGAACCTGCCCCTCATTGACTGGTGCCTCTAAATTCCTTCCGTATCGCTCTCGTGTTTTCCTTCTTGGAGCTACTCAACTGAGCTTCCCCACTCTGCAGCAGGTACCATCCGCTGTGATGCTGGTTAAAACAAAAGCGATCCAAAAGAAATACTGTGTGGTCTCGGAACAAAATCCAACTGCTTTGTGTCTGACCCTCACACTTTAATCAAAAGCCTGCTCTCTCAGCAGGACCTCCACGCACCCTTCGGTCTTGCACCAGCCTTCTCATCCCTTTAGACCAGTACTACCGTATGCGAAGGTTGGAAGGCGAAAGCAGCCAAATGCCAACCACCAAACAAAGAGGAGATGCGACACCAATTTTGAAGCTGAATTTGATGATACTGCACACAGACCTGTGCCAGCTTAGGTCACCGGCAATGGGGCTGACGGCTGACCTGGGTTGGGGTAACCCCCGGTATCAATACAGACTGGGGGGAAGAAAGGATGGAGACCAGCCCTGCCCAGAGGGACTTGGGGGCACAGATGGATTAAAAAGCTGGACATGAGCTGGCCATGGGCGCTGGCGGCCCAGATGGCCAACCCTACCCTGGGCTGCATCAGGAGAAGCGTGGCCAGCAGGGTGAGGGAGGGGATCCTGCCCCTCTATTCTGCTCTGGTGAGACCTCCCCTGGAGCTCTGCGTCCAGGTCTGGAGCCCTCAGCACCAGAAGGACATGGACCTGTTGGAGCGGGTCCAGAGGAGGGCTACTAAAATGATCCAAGGGCTGGAGCACCTCTGCTATGAGGCCAGGCTGGGAGAGTTGGGGGTGTTCAGCCTGGAGAAGAGAAGGCTGCGGGCAGAGCTGAGTGCGGCCGTTCAGGGCTTCAAGGGGGCCCAGAGGAAAGATGGGGACAATCTCTTTAGTAGGGCCAGCTGGGACAGGACAAGGGGGGATGGTTTTAAACTGAAGCGGGGTAGGTTTAGACTGGATCTAAGGAAGAAATTCTTTACACTGAGGGTGGTGAAACCCTGGCAGGGGTTGCCCAGAGAGGGGGTGGAGGCCCCATCCCTGGGAACGTTCCAGGCCAGGTTGGACGGGGCTCTGAGCAACCTGATCTAGTTAGCAGTGTCCCTGCTCCCTGCAGGGGGGTTGGACTAGATGACCTCTAAAGGTCCCTTCCAACCCAAAACATTCTATGATTCTATATAGAAGACAAAGCTCAGCAGCAGGGAATATTTATCACCTGGCTGTTCCCACCAGTAAATTTCAGAGGCACCACCCAGCATCTCAGGTACACGGATCATTAGGTTAGGAAATCTATTCAATCCCTTTCAACTTCTACTATATCTGAGTGCCACAGAACGCGTACGCACGCAGTAAATACCCAAGAGCGGGGGCTTAGTCACTAAAACCAAGGTCAGTCTGCATTGCGCGTGCTTGGGGCGTGGATCAGGAGCAGGTTTACTGATGCCAAGGGCTGGGAGCCAGTCACCGTTTGAGAGTTCTCGCCATCTCTCTAAAGGATTCCTTCCTCTTTCCAACTTAGTGACTTTAAATATCTGCCACGCAGCTCCATTCCATCATCTTGGCAGGTCAGCGGCTAAGCACCCGGTCTCCGTCCAGCAAGCAGCGCTCCCATACCGCTTTAGAGAACTGAAGCGGGAAAGCAAGGATAATAAAACCATACAGGATGGTTTCCGCTCTTCCACGCTGATGATGAGGGCCACCTCTCAGTTGCCTAGCCCACTGCAAGTCCAAAGCAGCGTTTGCAAGCAAAGGGCAAATAAGGCTAGCAAACCTGTTCACAAAACCAGGTTTTTGGCTTTCAAGAATAATTTGCAAAGGTGCCATTTAGACACCCAAGGACTAGGACAAGGGTAGGTCTCTGGGGAAGCACATGATGCTTGCACCACTGCTGATACCCAGGTTTTACCTAGGCTCATTCAACAGGATTCTTGATACCGAGCATCGCCAGAAGCCAGCAACGATGAAAAGGAGGTTTCCGCTTCTGAAACAGGAGCCGCAAAAATAACTCTTTGAGTTGAAGGCATCTTTCAGAAAATAAGTGAGGTGGACTCACAGCTTTTTGGATTATATCTGGTTTTCCCTCTAGTCCAGATGCTTTTATGCCATGGGGTTGCTTGCATGGGGGGAACTACTAAGCGAAAAATGATAATAAATGAAGTAATAATCCTCGGTACTGACCTCCTCCTGCGCAATGTTTGTGACCACAAAGCAAGTTTCCAACCTGAAGGGTTCCTGACAAAACAGCAGGTCATGGGAACCACAACAGCTTGCAGATGACAAATCCTTTTTCAGACGCGTTCCTTCAGCTGTGCCCGCTTGGCTCCTTGCAAAACCACGATGCCAATGATACGAGTTTAACCATGCTAATACCGTACACAGGAAAGCGTGCTTGTATTTTTAGAAAGCACACAAGGACGTCAACACTTTTTTTTTCTTTTTTTTTTTTTAAATTTTAAACTTTAGTTCACCCAACTGGAGGCACAGCTAAGAAGACGCTACGCCACAGAAGTTGATACGCAGGCAGCATGGCACGGGTGGGTTGTGAGAGCATTACTGCAAGCACCACAGATTTACAGCATTACTCACAAAGGACAGAAACCCAAGTGATTCATGCTCGCCTTTCTAGAAAAGCAGCTTAAGGCTCCTTCCCATTCTCGCATGTCTAGGACAACATGTTCATTGCTTAACTCTTCCTGCAGTGCTTGTCAGACCTTCCGTCCAAGATGTTGGACTGTGTTTTCTGGTGGAGATAAGAGTTCCTCAAAGTAAGAATCAGTCTCTAAAAAAAAAAAATGTTAGATGCTACTGAAGAATAGAATCATAGAATTGTTTGGGTTGGGAAAGCCCTTTAAGATCATCAAGCCCAACCGTTCCCCTAACCCTGCCATCCCACCCCCAAACCCTGTCCCTAAGCACCTTGTCTGCCCAGCTGTTAAATCCCTCCAGGGGTGGGGACTCGACCCCTTCCCTGGGCAGCCCCTTCCAGTGCTTGACAGCCCTTTCAGGGAAGAAATTTTTCCCAATGCCCAACCTAACCCTGCCCTGGCACAACTTGAGGCCATTTCCCCTCATTCTATCACCCGTTACCCCAAGAGAAGAGATCTGGGAGAAGAGAATAGGTCAATCACATTAGAAGAGCAGCCTCATATTCCCATTGTCCTTCAAAGCAAATGCTCACAGCTTCGTATTGCAAGATGTTGAGCTCTTCCTGGATTACCAACCCTACAAGAGCAGCCGCAGTGCTGAAGAGAGGGGTGCTGGCAGGTTTTCAGTGCTGTGAGTCTTCCCGTTAAGACGCCCACTGTCGTTCCAGTCCTCACAACATTTGTTTGTTGCCCTGCAGTATTTAAACTTCTCTGACATCACACTGTGGGACGTACGTCATAGGGAAAGAAAGGCAGCATGATAAATGGAATATTAATGTCCGAAGGTTGACAGGGCAGGAAACCCACTTGTCCAGTTGATTCTGGGAAAGCGTAGGATAGCAGTGGAAACGGTAAAGTTTGTGTTCATGAATTTCATGTTTGGAGCCTGCTCCCTCTATAAAAATAATATCTTGTCATGCTGCTTTTTAAAATTCACTGACCACTTCCCAAACCCAACTAAATTATTCCTGGTGAAGGCGGTAATTTTAATTTGGTAAAATGCCGTTCACCTCACCTACACCAAACAAAAAGCGACTCAAAAAAACCCCAAACCAAAATACTTCAGATATATTAGCTAAGAAGTCAACAGAAGATGACTCCACCACGCTCCACCAGCCCTATTCGCTGTCATCCTCTGGGAGGGACAGCTTTATAAAGTAAACTCTTAGTCAGAAAGAGACACAAGCGCTTCATAAAACAGTATTACAAAAGCCATATTGCAAAACCTCCCAAAAACCAGGGAGGGGAGTAAGGCCCAGTCCACAGGCAGGAGGGATACCATGACTTCACTCATTCGGAGAGCGGAGATTATTGTAAACCCTTCTTAATGAGGGCTTTAGTCTGCTAATTCTATTCAGTAAAATCAGAGTTTATATTTGGTTCTGTGCCTCATAAAAAGAGAACTGGGAGAAGTTCTTTCCATCTGTGCAGGATCAAAATGGAGAAGCAACTTCTAGACCTAAGGGCTGAGAGCACACCAGCTATCCAGGTGTTTTGCGCACAGAATTAGCTTCAGCGGTCAAGTTTTTCCTTAAAATCAAGGACAACACATCAGGATGCAGAAGTCCATGATAAAGACTTCTGGCATTGCTGGAAGAATCAGCAAAGGCGTCCTCAATTGTTACTCCAGTATCATCAGAAGAGACTTCACCCAGTCCCAAGATCTGCAGTTTCCCACAGTGAGTTTAAGCCAACAAATGCCAGCCAATGGAAGAGCAGCCTTATGGTCGTCGTCTTCCTTCCTCCCCACGGTCTCTTCATCATCAAAAGCCCCTTCTCACCCGACCATTAACAGTTTTTGTCTGTTGATTTTTCAGCTGAACCAGGTCCTCAGCAGATTTACTGCTTCTGACAGTAACACAAGCACAGGGGACTCCTCTTTGTCTGCCAACCTCTGTAGGGCGGCTTCAAGACATTTCGAGGCTGCAGCTTTTGGAAAATCAGGTCAAGGAGATCAAAACTTTCAGTGAGCCAAGCTTGCATCACTGGTGCTAATATCTTCAATGGGAAAAATAAACCACAAGCCAAAACCCAAACTGTTTGTAGCCTCTGCGGTCTGCAGTCAAGACCAAGTGTCTCCAAGTGACTTGTTGTGTTTGGTATCTGCCCTCTTTCTACTATCCCTCCATAATAAGAAAAAAATTCCCAAAATCCAGTGGCCCCCACCTCTCATCCACCATCATCAGATGCCCACACACAGCTGCACCATCCCTCCAAGCAGGGCTGGCCATCATCTAGGCAAAGAAGTTACAACCAAAATCCAGGATCTCTATGACTATTGGGGAGTCTGGTGCAGTTACTGGCTGTTTTGGTTAAAGCCTGCCATACAGGTTGCTCGCTAGCGAGGTTGTGCTGCTCTGAAGCTAAACGAAGCACCACAACTCATCAAGTTCTGACGGCTCGACTGCGCAAAACCCAACAGACATGGAGACAAACGCCCAATCCACCCGCAGACAGCCAGAAGGCCTCACTCTACCAGACCTGCTTACGACACAGCTGCCATGTCTCAAGCAGCAAACAAATGCAAGGGATGATTACAAGCTGCTGAAGAGTAATTTTAATTATCTCCTAGTAATCTATTAGCAGTACTTTAGGAGAGCTGAACAACCTCCTTTCCTTTCAGGGCCAGCTGGAGTCCTACTGGTTCAAGCTCAGACAACCCAGACCAGACTTCTTGTCCCAAGCTTCAAACCAAACAGATGCTTGTTTGCACAAGGCAGAAAACTATTATCTGCCCACCTTAAATATTAGCTAGAAACTATGCTGACCTTTACAGTTGCCATGACAGCTACGTATTGAGAGTTAGGTCATATGCCATGACGAGGACAGTCACTAGAAATAGTTTAATATCGTTGCTATGTCAGATGCCTATTGCAGTTCCTCCACTTTGCTCGGCACACAGGAGCTTGCCACCAGACGACAAGCCGCCTCGGCCATCGGCTGCATTTTTTTAACTACAGGAAACGTAGCACCGCGGTTCAGATGTCCACAACTGCCATCCTAATACCAGCTCCGTGTAATCCGCAGAGGGTCACTGCTGCAGTGTTCCTCCCAACCTTGAATCTGGCAGAGTGGAGATGTTCAGCAAGAACAGCAGCAGTATTTTGGTTATGAGACAGTTTGGCATCGTTATTCCCCAACACAAGACATCACCCAGCTTTTCCCTCCCTCCACGGTCATTTAACTCCTCCAAAAAGGCATCGAGTTCAACAGGAGCCCTCAGTAAAATGCTGCTGTTGGAATTTAAGAGCAGCTTTTATTAAAAATCAACCTTTTCACAGAAAGCACGAATGCCCCAGCAGGCAGCAAGTCTGTCGGCCACATTCATTCGCCCCAAGACCGCCTCGTCAGAAGCACGTTGCTGCTGGGGGGCCGCATCTCAGCCCGAGGGGAGGGAGCCCGGGTTCCTCCACGCCAGATGAACCTCAGCAGAAGCGACGGCAAGCTGTGCCTAAACCAAATCCCAAGGCCATGAGAATTCACCCTTTTAGAGAAAGACTGCCAGAATGAAGAGACTGGGGTAATGATTTAAGAGCACAGCCTGTTAAACTTGTCAGAATGACTTTTTTACAGGGAGTCACGCAGGTTTCTTTTCTGTGCCTCATTCGTCCAACCGTACAATGCAGGATACTCTGCGCCTTTCCCCCCCCCCCCCCAGTTTCTATTAATACCTAGGAAGATTGCTTAAGAAACTGAGTTGAGAACCAGCGGAGGACTTAAGTACATGCTCTCAACGGCATAAATTAGCTTTTCATTTTCCTAAATTCAGTCTTATACAAGATGACTTTGTGAAGAGTGGCTGAACCCCTACAGTTCCTGCCTACAGGTGGAAAGCCAACAACATTGCACAATTTCCCAGTTAGGCAGGATCACCTTTCTAAGAAGCCATGCAAACACAAATTAAGATACTACATGTAGTTAGATACCTATTCATCATAGCGCACAACATCAGGAGAGCCAGTGAAACAACATCACTGATACAGGAAAAAAAAAATAATTAATCCCCCAAAGAAGTGCTATGCAGTCCACAGGGAGTCTGGTTTTCCATCTTCATTTTTTAAGGTCAGATTTGCAACAGTCTAGGGAGAAGGAAGAGGAAGCAGCGTGCCAAATGGTGACATTAAAATATCAGCGCTCAAAAATTTGGACGGCGGAGACACCATTGAATACGCCATATTGGTTTTTATACCCAGTATGTGTAGCAAACAAGGAAAAAAAAAAAAGCATAGCATGAACATAAAAGACAACGGCAGAGCAAACAGTTTAGGCTGCATTGGAAGCCACAGCGTATGCTTGCCAAATCTAGATTGCTTGATGGTAGCTGGCCATCCCCGAGTTGAGGGGGGTGGTGGTGGGATTGCATTTCCCTTCATTTAGAAGGTCAAGGGGATTCTGCCCAACCAACTGTGCTCCGCACATGATCTCAGAAGGGCTTGAACCCTTCTTACCGGCAGTGCCGCGCAAGGGGTATCACAACCAGCTACATCGGCTGGCAGCAGCAGCCAGCGGGTTTCCAAAGCAGAGGACGTTGACGGCCATCTCCTATCACTCCAAGTCAGCAGGAAGCTTCCTGGCTGGTGACAGCTTGGAGGAAGAGAGAGGATGCTTGGGGTCATGCCAAGCCAAACCAAGCGTGGTTGCAGGGGGTTGCTTAGAAACCTTTGAAAAAAAACTGCATTGAAAAGTCAGATTTTGATAAAGAACGTCACAGTAAAACAAGCAGAAGTTTTGCTTTAAAATCAGGCTTTCCCGAAGCCAAGTGCACTGTCGCTACTCTCGTCCCCTTCCCCTCTACTCCTGCTGCTTTGTGGGTCATCTTTGGGCCTGAATGCTTCAAGGTTTTCACAAGTTAGGTCGGCGAGCAGGCAGTGGGGTACCTGCCCACGCCGGTAAGTCTTTCCCGATGGTCAAAAATCACCCAGCAGAATAATATTTTAATAAAAGACGGTGATATATGGAAGGTACATGCTGAAGAGAAAAAGAATGAAGTTACTGTAGCACGGTGCACAGCCCTGGCATCTAATCAGGGAGACAGATGAAGGCAGCAATCTGTCTCCTTAAGATATGCACATTTTATTTTTTTTTTTTTTTTTTGGATTGCTGCATAACCGTGTGTGAAGACGCTTGTAAAATGGCTGCAGCACGAGGGGGGCTGCACCAGGAGCGTCCCTCTGCAATCACGAGGGAAGTAATAAGAAATGTCATCATTAGCAGTGTTTAATTGCCAGTAGCCGGCACGCTCCTTAACATCCGTTAACAACTTTTTAACAAACCTGTGGACCAGGATCATAAACCAGGTTTTGCTTTGGAGCTTAAAATCCTGCTGCAGCTGCCACTGAGGGTAAGCTCAGCAAGTCACCTAAAACATCACCGTGCGTGGCCGGTGGGCTCCCCGAAACATCGTTGACCACATGGAATCACATGCATGAGCCCAATTTAGCCCAGCCCAAACAGTCCTCCAGGTTACCTCCTACACCAGATCATTCCTCTTGGCTTGCAGCTGAGCCCAGAGCCTCTCCAAAACTAAATTATATAGAGACCGGTAGCAAGGCAAAGCAATGCTGCCCATCAACATACCAGAAGCAAATGGGTAACTCATCTTCAGGTTCAGTGCAAGAATCCAGGTTAAATTCCTCCCATCTTCAAGGCTCAAAGCAACTCCCCGCCAGCCTACACCAGTCTTCATTCCCTACCACATCAAAATCAGTCTCCAGACTATTTATTTTGGTTTCCCAGCTAGCCCATCGGCTACCCCGCACACATCACGTTCCCACCTCCATTGCATGGAGCCATGCCTTCCCCAGATGAAAACTCAGTTACAAGGATCCTGCTCCAAACTACTTCCCTCCAAATACCTCTCAAATGGTAAATTCCTCCATGTAGGGCCTATGGTAGGATTTTTTTGGAGGCCTGTAGCTAGTGGGGTTCCCCAGGGCTCAGTACTCGGCCCGGTCTTGTTCAACTGATTCATCAATGACCTGGACGAGGGGACAGAGCGTACCATCAGCAAGTTCACCGATGACAAATAACTAGGAGGAGTGGCTGATGCGTGGGAAGGCTGTGCTGCCATTGAGTGGGACCTGGCCAGGCTGGAGAGTTGGGCGGAGAGGAACCTATGAAGTTCAAAAAAGGCAAGTGTCGGGTGCTGCCCCTGGGGAGGTTGAACCCCATGCACCAGTCCAGGCTGGGGGCTGACCTGCTGGAAAGCAGCTCTGCCAAGAGGGACCTGGGAGTCCTGGTGGATGACAAGCTGACCATGAGCCAGCAGGGTGCCCTTGGTGCCAAGAAGGTCAATGGTATCCTGGGGTGCATTAAGATGAGCGTGGCCAGCAGGGCGAGGGAGGTTCTCCTCCCGCTCTGCTCTGCCCCAATGAGACCCCACCTGGAGTCCTGTGTCCAGTTTTGGGCTCCCCAGGTCAAGGAGGATGAGGAACTCCTGGGGAGAGTCCAGAGGAGGGCAACAAGGATGATGGGGGGACTGGAGCATCTCCCCTACGAGGAAGGGCTGAGGGAGCTGGGCTTGTTTAGCCTGGAGAAGAGAAGGCTGAGAGGGGATCTCATCAACACGTGCAAATATCTTAAGGGTGGATGTCACGAGGATGGAGCCAGACTCTTCCCAGTGCTGCCCAGCGCCAGAACGGGAGGAAGAACTTGTTGACTTTGAGGGTGACTGAGCCCTGGCCCAGTCTGCCCAGGGGGGCTGGGCCTTGGAGATCTTCAACCCCCCGCCTGGCCGCTGTCCTGTGCCCCCTGCTCTGGGTGAGCCTGCTTGAGCAGGGGGGTGGGGCTGGGTGAGCTCCCAAGGTCCCTTCCAACCTCTGCCATTCTGGGATTGTGGGATATTTGCCCAAGGCAAATGGGATGGGCGTCCATGGACAGGAACTCTTTACAACCATTCCGATAGCTAGGGGCACAGATACTCAGCAATGACTTTAGCATGCATGACTCAAAAAAAAAAAAAATCTAATTCTGGATGTAACAGCAAAGCAGCAGGGAAAAGCTCACATTTTTGAGAAATCTAGAAACCTTCCTCTTCCACCAACATGCACATGTAGACTGGCAGCTAAGAGAAAACCTTCAAAATCCTCACATTGAAGGCCCCTCACCCAGCAGGGACAGAGCCCCATACCACCCTCCCAAGGAAGCGAGCTCACAGCAATCAAGGATTTTCTCATTTAACCACAGTTTGACAGAACCGAGCGCCATTTTTCTGGGGCTCAAATGAAGATCAGCAGAGATTCTTTGCACACTTCATGTTTTCACCATGTTTCGCCAAATCCCATACCCAGGATTTTCATTTCAGCCTCTCGTTAATGCGTGGTTACAGCTCACAGTGGTCAAACGATGCCCCCCACCCCCTAAAATAGCCAGAAATTAATGCTTTTTTTCCTCTTTTTTTCACAGGGATTAGCTGCTAGCGGTAGTCTCTCAGCACGACGGTGAATTCCCATCAGGATACAGCAGAGCTAGAGTGACCATACACCACCTGAAAGACGCAGCAAGGTACCAGCAGTACAAAGAAGATGTAAATACATTTGCATATGCGAGCATGAAAGACTCCACGAGATCCCGAAGTGCGAAAATGTCTTTTCCCTACAAGATACCAAAGGAACGGTAGCGAGACCGATGGGGGTGGGAGGACAGGAGAAGAGGGAAGAGAAGGAAAAAAAAAAAAGACAGAAAGTGTGACTGTAGCAACAGCTCAAGCGTTGGAGAAAAATCAAAGTAAGAGAACAGTAGAAACAGCAATTTGGGCACAAGGAAAGCGGTCATGCCGAGAGCATCGGGAAGAGCAAGATTCAGGCACCTGCAGCGAGGGCAAAACAGCTCATACACAGGACGGGACAAAAAAAAATAAATGGTGGGAGGAGAAGCAAATCCACAAGGCTGTTCCCAAGGGAGCGGGACAAGAGGCCCTTGGACCACAGAATGAGAAGCAGCTTCATGAAGCCCTTCACCTGCAGATCCCCCAGTGCCACGGGACGCCGGCAGCTGCAGGAAAAGCAGCCAGGAGGGTTTCTTTTTGTTTCTGCACTTTTTGCCAAAGCCGGTGTCTCATTCCGGGATAAGGCAGCTGGTGCTGGGTTGGGTGGATTTTTGTTTTTTTTTTTTTGCTAGAGGCGAGAAGGAAGAAGCAAAAGGTGTGAAAAAGCAGGAGAGTAGAAATGGAGCAGAAGAAAAGAAGTGAGAAATAAAGGTAGAAGTGGGCAATCATGAGAGTTTTTCCAGCAAATCCCAGACGGGTGTCCAGTATGTTTCTCAGACCTCCCTGGCCTGTTACAGCTACAGGGACAGCCCAACAAATCCTGGCTTAGAATCATAGAATCACATAATTATTTGGGTTGGAAAAGCCCTTTCAGATCACCAAGCCCGACCGTTCCCCTACCCCTGCCACCCCACCCCCAAACCCTGTCCCCAAGCGCCACAGCTGCCTGGCTGTTAAATCCCCCCAGGGCTGGGGACTCGACCCCTTCCCTGGGCAGCCCCTTCCAGCCCCTGACAGCCCTTTGGGGAAGGAATTGTTCCCCAGGGCCAACCTCACCCTGCCCTGGCACAACTTGAGGCCGGTTCCCCTTGTCCCATTGCCTGTTACCAGGGAGAAGAGACCAACACCCGTAGCAGCCACATATACAACAGGCAGGAGCAGAAAGAAAGGCTGAGCGGCACGCTGTATTTTAAAGCTTTGGAAGGGGTAAGATAATGAGAAGAAAAAAAAAAAAAATATAATAAGGCAGAGGAAGGTCTTCAGGGAGAAGGAGGCCAGCAACAGTAATGAGTTTAAGAAAATTGCGTCATTGGTGGCATTTATAATGTCTGCTGCTGGAGCAAAGCAACCAAGAGAAATATGTCTCCTTAGGAGAGTAATCCTGCCCAACAGCCAGATGCGAGAGTTTATTCATTAGGGGTTTTCCACTCAATGCTGACATTCAAGATGAGGGGCCGGTTCCACAGCATTATAGGTAGGAAACCCATGTCATGATAGATCTGCCAAGGTGGGAAGTCACCAAGAGTAAGAGAGATTCAAAAACCTTCCTAGAAAAGAGGATATCAAACTAGTAAGCTTGGATCTAGTAACAAAAAAAACCTAAACAGGTAGATACGGACTGAACTTGAAGAACTTACAACCTTGAAAAGCTTTACTGCAGTTGATCGTGTCCAAGAAAATACGGTAACAAAGCTGCAGGCAGGTTAACAAGTTGAGAATGGGGACTGAGGGAGTCACGGTAGAGTAGCTGACACACTGTGTGCTTTAAGTTCATCTTGCTCTGCACGAGACAGGCGAGAGGCCCCGTGCATTGCTACGCATGCACATTTGCATGAATGCTCACCACGGAGTACTGACCTGCTGGTCCCTCAGTCTAGCTTGCTGTCCCTTAAGTGCTTTTTCGGGCTATATCCCAACAGACGTGAAGAAGTCTATGCTATGGAAACACGCTGGCTAGAATCCAGCATTAAAGTTACAGCCGTACATGCACAAGCAAGCTATGAAAGAGCCATTTTTCTGGTGGAGCTGCCACCAGAAAAATGTTAAAACTTGGGTTAGAGAGGGTCAAAGGAGTTTTAACCCTTCTCCCAGTTGAAAAACACATCTAGGTCTGCTGTTCCAGCAAGGCAGCCTGCTACCTGAGCACTTTGGAAAGTCTGGATCTACTGCTCCAGTGCAGCAACCCACATACCAGGCAGCTAAAACACGCCAGGGACCCAGCGAGCTTCCAGCTTTATGAATCACAGAATCCCAGGTTAGAAGGGACCTCAAGGATCATCTGGTCCAACCTTTCTGGGCAAGAGCACAGTCTAGACAAGACGGCCCAGCACCCTGTCCAGCTGAGGCTTGAAAGTGTCCAATGTGGTGGAGTCAACCCCTCCCTGGGGAGACTATTCCAATGGTTGACTGTTCTCATGGGGAAAAAATTCCCTCTCATGTCCAATGCGAATCTCCCAAAGAGCAACTTGTATCCACTCCCCCTTGTCCTCTCCATGGGACCCCTTGTGACAAGGGAGTCTCCATCTTCCTTGCAGTTACCCCCTAAGTACTGGTATGTGGTGATGAGATCCCTTCTAAGCCTCCTTTGCTCCAGGCTGAACAAACCCAGCTCTCCCAGCCCATCCCCAGACAGCTGAGAGAGACTTCCTAGCCCTTGGCTCACCTTGGTGGCCCTGCTCTGGACCCCTCCAGCCTGCCCACAGCTTTTTTGTACAGCGGGGACCAGAACTGTACACAGGCTTCCAGGTGTGGCCTGACCAGCGCTGAGCAGAGTGGGATGATGACTTCTTTATCCCTGCTGGTGATGCCCTTGGTGATGCCCCCCAGCACCCTGCTGGCCTTGGCCGCAGCAGCACACTGCTCACTCACGTTGGGCTTGTTGGCCACCAGGACCCCCAGGTCCCTTCCCACAGAGCTGCTCTCCAGCCGGTGGATCCCAGGCTGACCCACACTCCTGGATTGTGTTTTCCCAGGTGCAAGACCTCACACTTGTCTGTGTTGAACTTCATGAGGTTCTTGCTAGCCCACTCCTCTTCCAGCCTATCCAGGTCTTCCTGCAGGGTGGCTCTCCCTTCCGGAGTGTCTACTTCCCCACTCAATTTGGTGTCATCTGTGCATCTGGATGAGCAACGCACAGACAAACCAAAACCCCCAACCATCAAAGGGGGGTTTTTTTCGGGTTTCCCTACTCATGTTCTGGAATGTGCATCTGGATGAGCAACGCACAGACAAACACTTCTAGATGTGTCCAGGAAATCCTGAAACCTAAAACCAGCCCAACCATCAAGAGGATACAGGGGCATTTTTTTATGTCAGGGCTTTACCCACTCCTGGGCAATGGCGGGGGGGGGGGCGGGGGGGAAGAGAGATTACCAGTGGTGTAACCTCAGAGAAAGGCCTGAGGGCCTGAGATATGTCGGAGTAGTTGCACTTGCAAACACATCATCCCCATCTGCTTCCCAGGGCATCCAGTCCTCATCTGAACTTGTTGAGATGTCAAGTCACTAGAAGAATAGCATTGGTCTGGCCAGAAGCCCATCTCGCCTGGCGCCCTACCGCCAAAAGCAGATGTCTACACACTGCTAAGACCAAGTGCAAGCACACAGCAATTCTTCACCATATTAGTACCACGCTAACGCAACAGGAAAAACCATGGATAGGACAAAGTTTAGAATACAGGAACAGAAAAGGAAAGAAGGAAGAACAGCTGGCTGGCTAAGGCAGACACAGGAAAATAAGATTTGGTCTTATACCATTTAATAGTAGGTGCCCTGGAAGTCATCAGAGAGCTGCCAGTATGATTAATTGCTATTTATTCAGTGCCAGAGCAGGTAACGATTGCTGCGCTGGCAAGTGGGAAAGCCAAGCAAAGAGGAGTTGTGGGGAAAATACTCTGGAGCCAGCAGAGATGAGGAGCTGACTCAAAACTTTGGGATTTGTGGTTGGAGTTAGAGACTGGAAGCTAGACTGCAAGAGAGACTGCTGTGGGATAAAGCCAGGCTAGTCACTGAAATACCTGCAGTACCTGTCAGGTCAGGAACTTCGTTTTGCATAAGACATATTTACATAGACATTTTTTAAGCCTTTAGGACTCAAAGCAGATTTTTAAGCTGGGCTACTGCTCTATTTTAAGATGGCTCATGAGAGCAGAACATTGAGTTGGACCAGCAGATAGCAAATTCATATCAACGGTGGTGGTTAAGTCGATTCTTCAAAGGAAGAACAGGCTGACACAGAAGCCAGAGTGGTTTCAGGCGCTCATGAAGGAGATCCATTAGATAAAACATTTTTAGCAACTTGGGTAGCGATGAGCTACTCCACAGCAAAGCCACCAATCAACTTCCTGGCGCAGAGCCTGCTTCCCTTGCCCCCAACTCCATTTAAAATGGAGTTACTGCCAACACGAAAGCCAGTAGCCCGATTTTAAGACAAAGTCATTCCTGGCCCATTTTCCCAGGCTGTCTAAAACTCCAGTGCCCCAAAACAAATGTTCAAAGGTGCAGAAGGCCAAGCTCCACCACTCTGGAGAACAAAACAGGAGCGAAGCTGCTTTTGAACTGGAAGAGTTTCAGCCGGTGCACTCATCGCTCCCATCTTTGAAGATCCGGAGCTCTGGCCTAGAGAAACAGTGAAGTTCTTGTTATCAGAAGGATTAATTTTTGCTACTGTCATTTTTGGAATGACGGTATTGAAATTTGTTACCTGTTATGGCAAATTTTGGTAGAACATGGCCAAAGACTGCTAGCAATTAGGATCCGGTTTTATTACGAAGGACTGACAAAGGACCCAAGTCTCAACTCCCACATACTATACATGGCGAGAAAGAAAGGACTACAGGCTACCAAATCCTTCTGAACCTGCTGCCTTTTCATTCAAACCTCCCTAGTTCTTTGTAAGAGTTCTCAGCAATTCACAGCATCCTCCTCTTCCAATAATAGGGGCCTAGAACAAAGAACCAGAAAGGCTTGATTATATGAGCGATGCCTTACGTGAGCAAATCAGACTTCTGTCCCTGTGGGAGAGCAAAAATTTCTCTTCCCTCTGTGTCATCCTTGCAACAGAGACGGCCAGGGAAAATAGAGCAGAGGAAATGAAGGGATCCCTTTGAAAGGCCACAGAAAAACAGGTAACCAGGTTAAAAGGATGCTACGCGAAGGAATTTTTCAGAATGACAAGAAAATTTGGACAGAACGGCTATATTTAACGCGCTTATCGGTGCAGCGGTGATTCAAGCTGAATGTTACTACGCAGCGGCTGAGTCACAGGGACTCTCCATGGAAAGGCTCTTAACCCGCCGCACCACCATGGCGATTCAAAGAGCCCAACAAGCTTCCTGTGGTTAAACAACGTCGCAGTACTTTGCTGACAGAAAGCCTGCATGCACGCCGCCACAGCGCAGCTTTTACGGAGAAGAGACTTAAATCAGCAGCTATTGTGTGCCCAAGCCTTACGGTAAAGCCTTTAATCCAGTAATACCACCCTAGAAAGAAAAAAGTTTGGGAGCTTGCTTTAAAATGACAAAGCCAAGCAGGTCCCTTGAACCCGAACAGCAAGACAGGAAGATAAGGCAAGGGCTGCAGCATCAGCCAGACCTGCAATTTGCTTGCTGATTAGATCCCTTGAGCAGAGCACTGCAGCAGGAAAATTAGTCAAATCATCACCCAGACACTACTTAACGACTTGAAGGAAACGCTGGCTCTTCATTGCCTTTCAGGATAAGCGATCTTACCGTAATGTTTTCTGGAGCTTGGGGGATGATGGTTGTTATTTAAGCACGAACAAGATGTCGTCGTCTTCAGAACTCGCTTTGCCTGTCTTGCACGGTCCCGGTTTCAGACGATGCTCACAACTCACAGTATCAAAGTGCTTTTTCTTTTTTTTGCATACACCCCTCACACAGTTCCGCAGAAACGTTTACCACCAGAAACCATCAGGACTTTCCAAAGTCTGAACTGCTCTGGGTGTTCTCCAAGCGAGTAAAGCAAGTTTCTCTGAGTGCCTGTGGAGAAGGTCTGTAGTCGGCTACAGAAAGGCCACGGTTTTGTTTCTGAGATGTTTGAGAAGAACTTTATCTAATGTGGAGGCAATCAAAGAACGTACTGCTTAAAAAAACAATAAAATGAAAAAAATAGGTACTGCCAGCCAACAAAGAAAGGCAAAGGGAATAACTCTGTAGATCTAAAAAGCTATTCTAGAAAAAATCCAGAACCGCCCCCTTCTTTGAAGTCAGGACACAGTCAGAAGTCCCTACGGCTCTGCTGTTCAAGCCTTGTTGGTACAAGGCTTGTACCACCTGGGCCTCCAGATCAGACCCTCCGCTCCTTTTATCGCCTTGTTTCTCGACACCTTAGGAGGGCAGATCACCACAAACGGGGCTACAAGTTAAACTGAGCATGCAGTTTGCAGTAAATCTCGTTATCTGCTCTCCATCAGCAGCTGAAGTGGCAGCAGCATCAACAACCTGACCAGTCACTAAATGCAATTTCTCCCAAAGTGGCAGCAGCAGGAGACAATCATAGAATCATAGAATGGTTTGGGTTGGAAGGGATCTTAAAGATCCTCAAGTCCAACCCCACTGCCATGGGCAGGGACACCTTCCACTAGATCCGCTTGCTCAAAGCCTCATCCACCCTGGCTTTGAACACTACAGCTTCCCTGGGCAACCTCTGCCAGTGTCTCACCACCTGCACAGTCAAGAATTTCTTCCTCATCTCCAACCTAGATCTACCCTCTTTCACTTCCAAACCCTTACCCCTCCTCCTATCACTACACTACCTGATAAAGAGTTCCAGAATCTGCAGAAACAGGAGAATCTGATGGTAAGGTTACACGCCAGGGGACCGAAAACTTGGTGGGGAGCCAGAAGCATTAGCACATCCAATGGGAGATCTGCTCTTGATATGGCGTCACCGTTGCCCAAATCTGACCAATGTTAATCAAAGAAGAGTCCTTATGTTGGTTTAAGGAACTGGCTCTGGGTTGGGTGATGAGACCTTTGGGCTCACTGATATAGCGCTGTCAGGACAGGATATTGCTCAGTCCGTGGTCCAAGGGATGCGCTTGTTACAGGGCATCCTTCCAAAGTGAGTTCTGTCACCAGCCGATGTCTACTTCTGTCGGCTGACAAGGAGACGGACTCTCTGGCCCGATGGAGGGTGTTTCTCCCCTAAAAAGACACATTTAAGCAAGCAGAGTGCAGATGCGGTGAAGAGGCTGCATCTACCCACCGACACAGGTATAAGAGGATATTTTGACTCCTCCTGGGCACTGCTTAACTCCACACGTGTGCGCTGAAAAGGGGGAAAAGGCATTTGACCTGCAACCGCAGAAGGGAAGGCAATGAAAGCTTCACTGCCAGGCAGTAATAAGCTACCAAGTGGCATCAGATGCATTGGTCTTCAGAAGCTGGACCTCCCAGGGCCCTGCACCTTTGCTAGACAGCACCACAGACTGCTCTGTTGGCCTCCTACAAGCACATTGAATGTTTTGGCTGTGCCCTCTATCCCCATGGACTCTTTCAACATGGTCCAGTGTTTTGAGGGAAAGGAAAAGTGTTCCCAACCTCCAACACCATCACAACCGAGATAACGTAAACCCAAACGCTTGTGCTGAAAAGAGCAGAAACTCATCAAGGACCAGGTGAGTCCCTGCGCACAAGTTGAGGCTAAGATCGCCAAATGGCGCAGCACTCCAAGCACACGGAGAAGCTCTGCCCAAAGGCAGATATCCTGGCGAGCCTACCTCTACTAGACACGAGATCTCCAGTCCTGAGAAAAGGTCATTTCAACTGGCTGGGCAACAAATTTCAAAGGAGTAATAGGAACTGCCAGACGCACTGAACACGGGCCAAGGACGCTTCCTACACAGCTTTAAGCTACACCATCATCACACTCGGTACCAGCGATCGCTTCACCCAACATGCCCACTCTGCTCAGTTCTGCCTTTCTGGACACTAATTGCTCAGAGCAACATCAGAGCTGGAAGGAAGCTTGCCTGCCAATCTGAAAGTCAATGACCCGTGCTCTTAAAAGCCACAGTCACACAGCTGAAATTGTAGCAAAAAAATGAGGCAAGATGATGAGTAGAGAAGAGGAAGAAAATTTCCTAAACGTCAAGGTTTTATTTTTCCTAGCACATTTATAATTCCTTGCTACTTAGGCTGATAAATGGCACTGGTACCGAGTGCTGTAACCAGAGGCAAGTGTGAGACACAGGTTTAGTATAAAACTACCATTCCCTGATAATCTGGCAAGGCTAGAATTTGAGGTGGGGAGACGTAGGCACTCACTGAGATCTATCCTAAAGCAGGGCCCCCAAGGAGATCCTTGCCCACTCCTCCAGTTTTCTCTTTGCGCTTGAAACATGAAGAAAATAAGTCCCCCGGCAGCTTTAAATAGAAATAAAATTTACACACCATTAACAGCCAAAGCATGATGCGAGAGCCTATAAGCAACTCTACTACAGTCCAGCCATTACTCCAAACGCACTCTGCATGTCCTCAGAAATTTATTTATAAAGCATTTTCTTTTTCTTCCCTCCTTGTAAAATGGACACAGAGCACGACAGTTTTAAATGACAAATCAATACAGAGAGCTCTAAAAACCAAATCATATTACAGCTGCATTAGAAATTTTCTTGGACTGTGGCTCATGAAGTATTGAATATTTTCAATTACTCTTCTCTTTCCTTCTCCAGCTGACATAAGAGTTCCTGAGTCGGATGTAAAAATCCACTCCAAAAATTTTCACCCTATGTAGCAGTTTAAGACTTTTTCTTCTTTTTAGAAGATAAAAGAAAATTTGCAAACAACAAGCGAACCTAAACTGGTGGTCGCTGTAAGTGCGCCACACAAAATTGGTAGACCAGCTTGGAAGAGTTTCCATTTAACAACACCTGTACTCCATTTAGCTCCAGGCGTGTGAAGAAAAGGCATCCCTTAGAAATATATTTCAATACAGTGGATTAGAGGGTTAGAAGCTAGAACAACAGGACAGCTAAACTGGAGGAAGGAGCTCCACATTAAGAGCTGATCTGAGCTTAGGGAAAAGAGTGTTTCTTGACCCCATCAAGTAGTGTGGCTTGGGAAGGCAAACTTGGGCTCACCTACCCCAAAACCAGAAAAGCCTGGAGCAGAGGAGGCTGAGAGGAGCCCTCATCGCTGCCTACAACTGCCTGAGAGGAGGGGGGAGCCGGGGGGGTCGGGCTCTGCTCGCAGGGAAGGGGCGATGGGACGAGGGGCACCGGCCTCAAGTTGTGCCAGGGCAGGGTGAGGTTGGCCCTGGGGAACAATTCCTTCCCCAAAGGGCTGTCAGGCCCTGGAAGGGGTTGCCCAGGGAAGGGGTTGAGTCCCCAGCCCTGGGGGGATTTAACAGCTGGGCAGACGTGGTGCTGAGGGCCAGGGTTTAGTGGTGGGATGGCAGGCTTAGGGGAACAGTTGGGCTGGGAGATCTTGAAGGGCTTTTCCAACCCAAACGATTCTATGATTCTAAGCATCAGTCAGAGGGTGCAGGTCAGACTCCACCACCAAAGCAATTCAAGCTGTATGTCATGATGCAAGCGTCTCCTCTTCCTCCATCCCACATCTCATGTTAGCGCTCACCTCAGCAAGCTGGACACCCACAAGCAACACCTTTCCTCTCCCTGGAAACCTACCAGGTTTCTAAACTTAAGGCTCAGAAAACTATGAGGAGAGATTTCAAAGTACCAATACACTGGATTTGTTTTCCTCTGAACCCTTCCTATCCCTTTTCTCATTTGAGGGATGTGCTCTGAGCCATCCTGCCATCTCACCTCCCAGCCCCTAAAACAAAAAGAATGCTCGGAAGACAACGGCTAGGAGACAAGATCCCCCACACTGTCATTTCTATTTCTGCGTCTTGCCACGCTCGGATTTTGACTCAAGTTCTTTGTGTCTTTTGATCTTCTGTATCAAATGGATTGGTGCATTAAGACCTCATTATCTTTCCCAGCCAAAAATACTCCAAGTATCTCAACAGCTCTGAAGGGCAGCATTTAGTCTTCAGGACTTTCAAGGGAAGAAAGCAGCATATAGCTCTAGCTACAAGCAACATCAGGAGAGCTTTGTTTTAATCTTCCTCGCCCACTGGTATCAATCAGGATCTACAACCAAGGTAGCGAGCGCAGAGCCCAACTCTTAATGAGTTCTACTTCGCCCGTCTATTTAAGTTTTATGCATTTTTGCCTTTGCAACGATGCAATCACCGTAGGTTCAGTCTGATGGCTCTTCTAAAGCAACAGAGGTAGTTAACCTTCAAATAATTCCCTTCACAGTACAGCCCTTTAACTTCCCCTCCTTGTTCATCCTTTCAAACCCTTCAGTCAATGCTGGAAGAAAAAATAAATAAAAAAAAAAGCAATAAATTGCACTGTGTGTCACTTCCAAGCATTCAATACAGAGATGTTGCTTAATACTGTCCTTAAAACACCCCTCCCCAGATCCAGGTTTTATCACCGAACACCAGCACTGGACTTTTTGTGGTGGCTGGATACCATCACTTTTGTCGCTTTCTAAGAAACCTCACTTCCAGCTTTGAACACATATGAAACATTTCTTGGCAAAGTGTTAGCCTACAACACAAACTTTCATTCATTGAGAAGGATTAGGAACATCTGCCTCTGTTCTGGGGCAGCCTCAGACCATCTTTCTGTATGTCGGCATGATCAGCCTCTCCCTTCGGCATCTTGCCCAGTAATGCACAGTTGGCTTCTCTCTCGGCTGTTCAGGGTGAAGGACAATGCCTCCTTCCCAACTGCAAGTTCTTCCTTTTGAGTGTTTGATTCTATGGAGCAGACAGAACAAGAGCTACAAGATCCTCAATCGTTAAGAGTTGCTCAGAAGAAAGAGCAAGGGAAATGCTGAGAGCACAGCGACTTCCAGCAAAATACCCGCCGTGCAGCAAAGTGGAAATGAGCACACAGGAGCAACCCTGGGCATTTCACCCCAAGAAACGGCATAGAGTTGGCTGCGTTATTTCCACTCCCTTGAGTAGAAAATTGCAACCGCACAGGAGATGACCAGCAGTGGTATCGATCTGTTAACCTGTACCACTCCCTGCTCAGACAGCTCTTCATATGTGACATACAGAAACCTTCTAATACTCACCTGAAGTCTTCCACTGTCTTTGTTTTGGCTTATAAAGCAATCATCCGTCGCATTATTTCCAAGCTAAGAGGACGTTATCTTCCATAAGATCGACAGCGTGAGCAGATGCAAAGAGCAGTTTAAATGGCACTTTGCACGAGTCAAATTACTCCAAGTCGCAGTTAACTCCAGTCATCCAGTTACTCACACCAGGCTTCAGCTGGAGCCTGTCTGCAGACCTCTGGGGCAGAGGGAGTAATTATTTTTTAATAATTTTTCCTCCTACCTCCCGCCCGCCCCTTCACCCTTCTAGTTTTGACAGTGCTTGTAACAGAGGTGTACGCTGGTCTTGCTCCAGCAGGTTCTGCTGTACATCTTATCGATGCAAAAAGGGGTATTACACATTTCTGTTTGTGATGGGTTGACCCCGGCTGGACCCCAGGTGCCCCCCAAAGCCGCTCCATCGCTCCCCTCTTCAACAGGACAGGGGAGAGAAAATCTAACGAAAGGCTCATGGGTCAAGATAAGGACGGGGAGAGATCACTCGCCAGTTACCGTCATGGGCAAAACAGACCCAAGCTGGGGAAATCAGTTTAATTTATTAACAATCAAATCAGGGTAGGAGAGGCTAAAAAAACCCTGAATCTTAAAACACCTCCCCCCCACCCCTCCCTTCTTCCCAGGCTTAACTTTACTCCCAAATTCTCTACCTCCTGACCTCCAAGGGGTGCAGGGGGGTGGGGAATGGGGGTTGGGGTCAGTTCATCACATGCTGTCCCTGCTGCTCCTTCCTCCTCAGGGCAGGACGCCTCACACTCCTCCCTGCTCCAGCCTGGGGTCCCTCCCACAGCATACAGTCCTCCATGAGCTGCTCCAGCCTGGGTCCTTCCCATGGGCTGCAGTTCTTCACCAACTGCTCTCCCACAGGGTGCAGTCCCTCAGGCCCCCCCGGGGCCGCCACCAGGCCACCGGCGACTCTGCTCCAGCGCCTGGAGCATCTCCTCCTCCTTCTGCACCAACCTTGGTGGCTGCAGGGCTGCTCCACTCACATCCTCTCACTCCTCTCTCTCCAGCCATGCAGGGCTTTTTCCTTCTTAAATATGTTATCACACAGGCACTACCACCATCGCTGATGGGTTTGGCCTTGGCCAGCAGCAGGTCCATCTTGGAGCCGGCTGGCATAGGCTCTGCCGGCCAGGGGAAGCTTCTGGCAGCTTCTCACAGAAGCCACCCCTGTAGCCCACCCCCCACCCCGCCCCTACCAAAAACTTGCCACGCAAACCCAGTACCAATACCAAATACCAGTACCAGTATTTGCCCCCACTCCAAAAGCCCCATCCAAGAATCTCCCTAACAAAGTTTGTCCACTCTAGATCCTATCACTTCAGGCAAATCTCCAGGTGAGCAATTCTTAAGCTCACGCATTTCTGCACTGCCTAACCGAATACCTCAGAGGCATTCCTAATTGCATGACTTTCCAGGACAAGAATGGCTAAAAAAAAAAAAAAACCCAAAAAAAACCCCCCCCAAAAAAAACCCAAAAAAACCCCACCACCAAAACCCCAGAAGAGACATTAACTCTCCCTGTATTCTCCTCGAATTAAGTTTTGCTGGAATATTTTTACATTCCCTGCTTTCACTATTGTACCCAAATGATTTCTCTGAGCTGCATTAAATACAAATATTATTTAGGAGCCCAGCAGCCGCTTAGGAACTGAAGTGCTGTCCATGTCCTCATGGCAACTGCTTCGAACTTCACTGCCTTTCCTGAGCCTGCACTCCACTTCATTCCTTATCACTATCAAAAAGCCTCTACGTCCCTCTTGCTGCACGCAACTTTGATGCGTAGCCTGGAGCACCCTCTCCCTCCTTCACATCCGTTTTTCTTCTTGCTAGTTTATGTCCCTCTGTATTAAAGACTATGGTTACGCTGGTTCCCTCCCCCCCCCAGTTTCTACTTCGCCAATCAGTCCTGTCCTCCTGACACACCACCTTCTCCCTACTACTTATTACCTATATATCATACTATTTATGACCTATATATGGCTCAATCATAGAATCCCAGGTTGGAAGGGACCTCAAGGATCATCTGGTCCAACCTTTCTAGGTAAGAGCCCAGTCCAGCCAGGGTGGCCCAGCACCCTGTCCAGCTGTGTCTTAAAAGTGTCCAATGTGGTGGAGTCAACCCCTCCTCTGGGGAGATTATTCCAATGGTTGACTGTTCTCATGGGGAAAAATTTCCTTCTCATTTCCAATCGGAATCTTCTCAGGATCAACTTCTACCCATTACCCCTCATCTTTTCCATGTGACTCCTTGTGAAAAGGGAGTCTCCATCTTCTTTGTAGCCACCCATTCCTTTCTTATCTTCTACTGGCTGACCACTGCTCTTTGACAGCCTTTGCAAGTTTTCGTAGCCCTCTTGGACATTTACGCCTTTCTATTCCCAGTTTAACCACCTCTTAGGGATGCATTAGAAAGAAAATATGATTACACGACCCTGAAGTGGGTAGGTCACGCAGCAAGGATCCTGCTCGAGTCAAAACAAGTTTAAAGTTTCACGTAGCCTTAAGTTCTTGCTAAGCTAAAACCATTTAAGTTAAGAAGTAACATTGGAAAACCAGCTCAAACAGCCATGTCTTGCCTGAAAGGGTGCTATGGGCAGATGTTCTTAGAGTTCCATAGTCCAGGGAGTGCAGTATTTAATTGATTGCGGTTAATTGGATCTTGTCTTCCAGCAGCCAATTCCTCGCCTTCCCGGCAGGAGGGTTCATTTTATAACATGGCTGGGATACTTAGTGGTATGAAACTCTCTGGCTATACTGTTGAATGCTCTGGACCAAGTCACCTCGTCCATAACTTCGTTACAGCTGCTAGTTTGTGTCCACGCTAGAGAGCTAATGAGGAAGGGAAGGTCTCCTTCCACTGGGAGCTGTGCCTGCACCTCCCACAAAGGCTGCCTTTAAAAATCAGGAGGTAACCAGCCTTTGTGTAGCTCCAGGATAAAGATCTTCCAAGAGTCTACTCACAGAAGAGCATGGCAATTATATTTCAGCAAACTGTAGGATTAAAATATCACTTAGGGAATGGGAAAATAAAGGAGACTTAGCAATATTTAAGATGCAGATATTTAAACCATTGCGAGATATTTGCCTTGAAGATATTTAAGTTCACGTGCTCCCAATGCAGGCAAGATACGTACTAAAGCTTTGTTAAGAGGACACTAGGATCACCGAAACCGTTAGCCTTTTCTTTACGCCATCCTGATGGAGTCCAGTCCCCTTAAAAGCTCTACCACCACTCACAAAACCCTTTGCAGCTCCATAAAGTCACGGACCCGGAGCTGTGGTTGCTACATATCGATCTCCCAGGACCACGGAAGATGAGGACGGGGTCCACTGTCAGGAGACAGGATACTGGGCTAGTAAACCTTTACTCCAACTTGGTATAAACAATCCTATTTCAGCTCCTTTCTTTCCCAAATTCATGCCTAAGCCCAAGCCTAGGGCGTTATGTCTCAGACATTGCCCCCAAACAGGTAAAGAGGTTTCATGCCAGTCCAGATTCCGAGCTGAAGTCAATCATCTCCAACGTGGCTCAGCACTGACACCATAACGACATCACCGGTCCCTCATACCTATCGTCCCACGGAGAGGTGTGGAATCGGCAGGTAAAAAGCAGGGCAGCTGATAATACCAAAAAAACACCCACTTTATTCCTTATTTTGGGGAGGGGGCAGGGACTGCCCTCCATCTAGGACAGGGGCCTGGCCTTCAGGGTACCAAACTTCAGGGGTTTGAGGCCTCCATGATGCAATTCTGCAACAGCACAAATCCCACCTGAGGCGGTTTTGGCTTTTAGGGTTTAGCCATGACATACCGCCATCAGCACGAGCTGCGTACCATAATCATAGATACTGGTTTCAGTTTTGGTGTCGTATTAATAACTCTTTTAGTAATTTCAATCAACAGATTACCAGCAGACTTCTAGCCTTTCAAATCTTCGGCTAAAAATCATTTGACCTCTACTTGTAAAATTATCGGCGCAGTGAGACTGAACTAGAACTCCCCCCAAATATTCTGAATTTCAGCGCCACGTCCTCGAGATGAAGACACGCAAGTCTCTCATCACTTTGGGATAAATCCCGTGCCTGTATTCAGAACCAGAGGTCAGCACTTTGAGCGCTGGCTTTAAGTTGTCAATATACTGAAGAATCAAGGGAGAAAAAAAAATAAAAATATCTAGAGCTAAACCAGCATTTTGTTTAAAAAAAAAAAAAAGATTCTGCTGCTAGGCAAGATCCCAGTAGTCACGGGAAATTGAGCTGAGTGATTGGAACACGATGAAAGTAGTTATGTGATGGTCTTTCCTGCCACACGGAGACTAAAGCCAAAGGTTCACCTTGGTATGGGACCCAAAACCGATGCGATAATCCTGAGGGTTAAATGATTTCTACCATACAGGGTAGTCTGAAATGCACTCTGAAAAAAGAAGCACTCGTATTGGTTACGTGGGTGGAGGGAGATACACGAGTCATCGATCACCTTTAATTATTTCGATACGCAGATTTGCAGCCTTCTCCAGTAGCCTCCATAGGTCCCTCTTCCACGCTCGCAAGTTCTCCGGAATGAAACCAACTCCAGGCCATCTGCTCATGGCACTAACATATTAAATACACTGCTCTAGCCTCAAGTTTCCCTATTAGGGTATTTTACACCTTTCATTTCTGTGAAAAGGAGCAAAGAAGGGAATCAGAATTTGAGTCTGAAACAAAGAGGGCCTCCTCGTAAGCTCAGTCTATTCAGCTTTGAAACTAGCTTGTAGCGCCTAACCCCCAGAGTGCTAAAACAAAGTCTTTGTGTTTCGGTTTTGACTGTATGGGCAGTTCTGCATACTGTTTGCAGTTTTCCATGCTAATGCAAAGTGAACACGCTTCTATTCTGAAGGCTGGCCACCAGTAGGGTGCTTTGAAGCATGAGGTTATCCATGAGACACAAGACTTATCTGTAGTGCCTGAGTAGACTTGCTTTATACATAGGTATTCCTCAAGACCCCCAGCTCCCCCAGCCGCTCCCCAGCAGCCTGGGGCTCCAGACCCCCCCCCGCTGCCCTTCTCTGGACACGCTCCAGCCCCCCCAGGGCCTTCGGGGAGGGAGGGGCCCAACCCTGACCCCAGCACTCGAGGGGCGGCCCCCCCAGTGCCCAGCACAGGGGCACGGGCCCTGCCCTGCTCCTGCTGGCCACACCACTCCTCATACAAGCCCGGATGCCGCTGGCCCTCTTGGCCACCTGGGCACCCTGCTGGCTCCTCTCCAGCCCCCTCTCCACCAACCCCCCCGGGGCCTTTTCCGCCGGGCAGCTTTCCAGCCCCTCTGCCCCACGCCTGGAGCGCTGCCTGGGGTTGTGGTGACCCCAGGGCAGGACCCGGCCCTTGGCCTTGTTGACCCTCACCCAACTGGGCTGGGCCCATGGATCCAGCCTGGCCAGGTCCCTCTGCAGAGCCCCCCTGCCCCCCAGCAGATCCACACACCCACCCAGCTCAGCGTCACCTGCAAACTGGCTGGGGGTGCCCTCGATCCCCTCACCCAGGTCATGGATGAAGATGTTAAACAGAGCTGGGGCCAACACAGAGCCCTGGGGGACCCCGGTTGTGACCAGCTGCCAACTGGATTTAACTCTGTTGACCACCACTCTGGGCCCTGTCACTCAGCCAGTTTTTTACCCAGCCACTTTTTTTTTTTTTTACTACACCCGTCCAAGCCACAAGCCAACAGCTTCTCTAGGAGAATACCCCCAAAAGGTTGCTTTCTCCCTATTCAAAAGCCTTAATGAATGATATTTGCACTGCACAGGGGGAAAATTTATACAGCGTTATCTGCAAGTGTGTTTTTAGCCACATTATCCGCATGCTCTAAGTGCAGATGGAGACACATATGCTGGGAGTATCCAAAAAGTACGTATCCAGATTTTTACATTTTCCCTATGGCTAAAAGGACAGGCACCTCAAGATTCAAATGGCTACAGAACCCTCCATTTAACTAAATTGACAATTAACTAAATTTAACTAAAAGACCCATTGATTCACTAATATAACAGGCTCGAGGAACAGTCAAATAATGCCCGCAGCGGTGCACGGCAACAGCGGATGGAAAGCTCATCCATATTCAGGCAAGATCAAGCAAGAGAGCATCCCAAATGGATAACCACTGCCTGTGAACTCCAGCCAAACCATCCTTGGTGGGTTTGGAGCGCTGTCTCTAACCATCTTTGATCCACTTTTGAAGCAACTTCCAACAGCTTCCCTTTTAACAGATAGGAGCGTTCACAAGCGCGCCTATCAGTACCAGCCATGGTGAGACGAATACAACCTGTGGCTTCCAGGACTGGATCAGGTGTTTCCTACGCAGAGGAGCATCAGACAACAGCAGGTTCTGCCACCAAACCTGTTCCTCCTGCACACCAAGCTTGGTTTCTACCAAGGGTTTGTATTAGGCTCCTGTTTGGAGCGTCATCTTTTCAGAAGACAGCTTGGGGGAGATCACAAAACAAGCCCTGGTTTCCCCCACCTCCCCCCCAGCTGCATTATCCTACGTTGCTCCTATAGTCTTCTCCACACAAGGCCTCCTCATCCTCATTCCACACTCTGCCTTTAGTAGCATACAGCCAACCTCCTTCCCAGACCCGACTTCTCATTCTCCAGCACAAGACCCTACTTTTTGACACTGTTAGGACAATTCACAGAAGAGCAGCTTTTCTTAAGAGTCTTGCCTCAGCTTGGAAGCCCATCCCATGGAAGTGAAAAGGAATGGTGAAGAACACCAGCATTAGAAGCAGAGCTGCAGGGATTTGCCAAGAAATCATTTATTCTTACGAAAAAGCTACAGTGATCGAGTTGTTGAATTTCTAGAATGGATTTTGAGTAAGGCAGGCATTGTGCCTTCTCAATCCAGGTGGCTTTAAAACCCTGATCGATAACATTCGGAGCAAGTCTCTTCTAACAGAGCCTATTCCCACTTCTAAGTGTGACGAAAAGCCTTGTCCATACACCTTCTCCCTTCCAGCTGAAAAAGAAAGGTGCGTTCCTTAGGCAAGCTCAAGTTTGACAAAAAAATAATTACTGCAGAGGCACTCGTCATGGTTTGAAGTTCTAAGCACATTACTTACCTTGAACAAAGACCTAGAGAACTTCCTGCTTAAAAAAAAAAACAAACAAAAAAAGGTCTAAACCAGAAAGTGTGCTAAGGGGTTCTCTAAATCACTGGCTTTGTTTGGCTTTTTTTTTTTTTTTTCCTCTCGGGGTGGGGGGGGGGTATATTTTTTGAGCACTTGCTCCACCCACTTCCACACATAGGATCCACTGCACCGAACAGTCACGCTAGAATATAGATTCCTCAAGGTGACATTAAAGAGACGTTAGGTATGCAGAAGTAGAAGAGGAAAAGAAAGGGCTTCTAAATGAAAGCGGCGGCGATACAATCATTTGCAATTCTTCCTTACGGCCTTATAGCAGAGCTGTTGGGAGCTCTGACAGATTCAACAGCATCTCTGGAAAATGGCACAGACAGTAGAAGCAGGGAACTGAACGCTCGCTGCGGCCTTGGGTGGGGCAGGGGGGTGTCATGAAAGTCCTTTTAATCCAACATTTAAAACAAACAAACAAAAAGTTCCTCTTTTGCTACCCCGCTGCTCAATTTCATCAAGCCACGCTCAATTAGGGACATGCTCATCATGACGCAAGCTGCTCTGGCCCTGGCATCATCCACACAGGAGACTGCAATTTGGCAACGCAAGACCTCCACCCCAGCTGAGCCTGCTGCAGCCCAGCAAGCAGAATTTCTCATCCGTGCACGGCAGAGCCTGTGTCAGGAAGATCCACCAAGGTCCAGCACCTCACCATCAGCGCTGCACGACTTCTGTGCCGGAGCTGCATTATCATCAAGGCAGCTCAGAGCACAAGGAGAGCAAATGTCTGCCTCCAGAAACATACCTTTGGTGGCCACTGCCCAGCCAGCCCCAATCCGTAGCTCTGGATGGAGATCCTTCTAAACCATGGCATTTCAATACTTAAAGAAAGACGGGGACAGACTTTTTAGCAGGGCCTGGAGTGATAGGACAAGGGGTGATGGTTTTAAACTGAAAGAGGAGAGATTCAGACCAGATCTAAGGAAGATATTCTTTACAATGAGGGTGGTGAAACACTGGAAGGGGTCGCCCAGAGAGGTGGTGGAGGCCCCATCCCTGGAACCATTCAAGGCCAGGTTGGACAGGGCTCTGAGCAACCTGATCCAGTGGAAGATGTCCCTGCCCGTTGCAGGGGGTTTGGATGAGATGACCTTGAAAGGTCCCTTCCAACCCAACCCATTCGATGCTCCTAAATGGCAAGTCCCAATGCGTACCTCTGGATGGGGATCCTTCTAAAAGGCAAAGTCTCGCCTAGTGCATGGAAGCAAAGCAGCACCTTCTTGCTCACTCCAAAGCCAGGCAGAGGAAAAAAAAAAAGAAAAGGCTTTGATATTAATCCTGGATGTAGACTGGCAGACCAAGATATGCCTGCTCTTATCTCCCAGAGCAGGCCTTAGGTAGAGGTCAAAAACTTGGAGGGAAGGTTTCTTAGGAGCTGGAGAGGTAGAGGAAGTGTTGCCTTTCAAATAAGCATTGAGGTATGTTGTTGCCATGAAGGAAAACGGCAAGAAACCCACTGGGGATGTCACAAAGGGGACGGGTTCCAAATCGCTCAGACCTCAGCCTCCTTCCCACCTTGGAAAGGAGAATTGCATTAAAAAGAAAGCTTACCATGGGAACGGCTCCTTTAGGTGTTCAGCCACCAGTGCTGCGGATGTCCCCAGGACACAACCGGCAGAAGCCCAAGGTAGCTCCTGTGACTTGGGCAACCTCTTGATCTCTTCCCCACGCTCCCCTTTTGCGGGCTGCCAGGGACCGTTGGGGAGCCAACCTGCTCCCTTCTCCATCCAACAACTGGATTTAACTCCAGCGAGGGCTGAAAGATGATCTCAACTCCAAAAAAAACCCACCCAAGCAGCAAGCAGCAGAGGTCACACTTAGTCAAGAGCGTGAGGGACATAGAGCAGAGAATTGGAGTCTAACAGCCTCAGCAACCAACCTCCTCCGTGCTCATTTTACCCAAATCCCACTGCTTTTTCTGGGAAGTGGAAGAAAAACTCGCCAAGGGCCTGCTGATCTGGTCAGAGATGCATGCACGCAAATCCCTCAACTCCTCTGCTCCAAACTGTGATTTTTCTGCCTGGTGGGTTCTGTTTTCTTTCCCCCCCCGCCCCCCCGCCTTAATTCTTCCCAAATGTTCCCGACCACATTAAATGTTGCCAGAGTAAGAGGCGTTTGTGTTTTCGTTATGTCATTTTTTTTTTTTAAAGCCTCAGCCACCGCAGTGCGCCAGGCGCACGGAGAAGGCTCTACAGGATTTCTCCTGTCCCTGCCTTTGAGGGGACGTGGATTCACAGATGCGCACGTTAGATTAAAGGGAGCAAAGAAGCTTATGAAGCAGAATGACAGCATCCAGAAAGCCAACTTCAGGTCGGCAACAGGCTTCAGAAAGTACTTAAGAGGCAGCTTAATTACTAATAAAACCGATGATACATCCCTATAGCCTCCAAAGCCTTGTGTGCATGCTCAGTACACTGCTTGGCCATCTTGAGATGCGTTCCTCAATGTGAGTAATTTAACAGATGGACACCAAAAAAAAAAACCCCAACAAAACCTCAACCCCAGCAGCAAGACAGGCTCTTCAAGGAGCAGCATTTTCCCTTTCGAGTCCACGTGTAACTCTGCATCTCCGCATGCTGCTGGGGACGGCGCGTTGCCATTTCGTTTGTAGTCTTTTAAAGGACTTCAAAAGTGGGATTATTTGTCTAAACATCCCGGGTGGACCATGGGTTGACTGTAGTAACCCGAATTCCACCGTTATTTAAACACACCCTATTGCCCATCCTTCTCTTCTAGAAAGGAAACTGCCACATGGCAGTCAATAAGCGATTGCACTTTTCCATCTAACGCAATGATCTCTCCCAACTGTATGCGAAGCGCTCTCGGGCTTGCGAGAAACGCTACAGAAAGATCAATAAAAATCATAATACTATAGCTTCAATTCGCAGAGTAAGTAACGTTTCTGGATGGTAAAAAGCTTGGGTTTCCAAACACGTTGCCCATGGAAGTCATTTACATTCAAGCGGAGCGCAGAGCAGAGAGGGAAGATCAATAAAAATGCAACGAGGCAGACAGAGAAATGTCATCACCTCGGGAAGAGGCAGCCCAGAAACCGCGTGCATCTGACAAGAGCACAAATGGACCAGACACGTGCATTTTCTGTAGGGGCTACGCCATAAGGAAGGCATCTAGCTTCAATGCAGAGAGTTTTCTGTCCTCCTCAGCGGTGAAGAGGAAGGGGACTGTGTGGTTGAAACCAGTCACGGCCCAGAGCTGAGATCCTGGGCTCCAGCATCACTTCCCTGCATGACTTTTGACGCACTGAGGTCTCTTCTCATCTGTAGAATGGGAATGGCATTTCATATACTTATTTTATATATATGCATATAAGCAGATGCACTATATGCCCGTCCTCAGCACTACGGCAAGGTCAGAAATCTTAAGTTTCGGCATGCAACACTGCATTTTTATCCAGTGATTGTTGAGGTTTTTACTCTAGTTTATAATCCCAATCCCTACACACAGCGCTACTGTAAGAGAAGAGCAACCTGCAAACTGCCTTGAGGTCAGGTATCGACTGATCCAGGGCTGGCTAAGTCACCAGCGGCCGTTAACACCGGCCAAGCCCCCAGGCAACCTCCTTCTATGCCACATTCAAGCCCAGATAATCACTAATCCCCCACTCCTTACACCCCTCCCTCCCTTCCAGCAAGGGCTTTCTTCCCAGTCAAACCCTGTTTTCAAAAGTCAGCACTAACGAGCAAACTTTAACATTAAGCAGAAGTCAAAAAGCTCTGCTTCGCTCCATACCAGAAACATAACTTACAATCAACGTCCAATCCGGGAACAAAACCTTCTAGGATCACGCTGTCTGTAAAATACAATAAGCAAGGCCTTCTCCCTCTGACAGACTATTTCAAGCCTCATTTGCTGCAAGTTTTACGAGATGTTAATCAACAATCAAAAATTTCCACATCTTTCACTGCAGGAGTAGTGGGTTCTGCTCTCTAAATTACACCACTGGGTTACTACACGTCACAGTTAACGAGCCCTCTCTGCCCGTTTCCATCTCCTTCCCATTTATTGTTTAAAAATACTTTTAACAATTTGAAAACAATTCTGCCCCCCCCCCCCCCCCCCCCGTTTGAGAGCGCAGCGATGAGGTTATCCAGCTGCCTGCCAACCAGCTGGGACAGTAACCGAAAGTCAGAGCAATGTATTTGGCTCCCTAAAAACCGGGCATCCGTAAGGACTGCCTCTCACAGAGAGGAAAATAAATACAATCACCAGACTTATTAAGGTTAGAGACACAGTGAGGGATGGCGAATTTTTTTTGTAACAGCACAATGTGGCTCTTTCACTGCTGGCCAGGAGCTGGTAAAGTGAGAAAACCAGCGTTGGGGCTTCCCGGGGAACAATTCAAGGAGTAACGACCCATTCCAAGGGCACGGTGTGGATGCTGTCTACTGAGGGTGCGCCGCTTCTTCCCCTCAGCACCTGGAGTACGTTTATCCCTCGCTTGCTTCTTGGCAACTGGAATTAAAAATAGCCAGCCTGTATTTGTTGCAAAGCAAAAAAAAAAAAAAAAAAAAAAAAGTATTACAGCAGAAATGTTTATTTTTGAGACAGAGGAGGAAGAGGAAAGGTCGAGGTTCAATGCGTTATCTAGAGCATGTAAGGAAATAATCACTGAAGCAAAAATGCAGGAGGGAGAGCATGGCTGTCCAAGACAGGAACAAGAAATTATTTTTTAAAGGTACTGGAGGGAAGAGGTCATGGTAACATTTGTGGTGATCTTAATCAGCAGCCAAAATGAAGTCCTTACTGATATTTATTGTCCGAGGCAAACACGTCGAAATAAGCATGCCATAAAACCTCTCCCGTACAGTGACAACGGCCACGGTCAAGCCTAAAAATCCCCACCTGATGATTTACGATCCATCCCCCAGAGCCAGTCTCCTCCGCAGCTCTGCCGCACCATCACGGAACTTACAGCCCTACCGGATTATACACAAATTTTATTCCTGGAATTGGCCCAGTCCCTACAGACTTCTTGGTTGTATTCAGTAGTTTTGGTTTGGTTTGTGGGTTTTGGTTTAAAGGTTGTTGGGTAGGGGTTTTGTTTGGGGTTTGGTTTTTTTTTTTAAAATCATGTATATTCACAAGTTAATAGAGGTGAGCTTCTAAAACCTTCATCTTTCAGAAGAGGAACAACACACCACAAGTCTTTGGTCTTAATACGAGTTGATTGCCAGAATGGTTTGAGGACTTGAGCCTTGCCCAAACCGGTCTTAAACCAAGCTACCTACTCATGAGACACGATGGCTGCTATCTAAATTATAGTTTACCTAGAAACTTACCCAGAAAAACTTGCCCTGGATCTTCAGCTTCACCAGCCTAAATGCAAATTGCAACCCAGGAGAAATAAAGGTCAGGTCAGTTGACCCGAAGAAGAAGAAGCCACAACAGGACACTGCTGGAACAGGGATTTAGGAAGCTGCTCCTATCTAAAGGAATTTGTAGGTGGGGAAAGTTGCCTACACCAACACACTGCACATTTCTACAGCTCAAGACTTGGACCCCATAAACATTTCCCAAATGAGAACCTCCACGTGGTGGCAGGAGCTGATGGCATGCAGCTTAAGGACTTGTTCAAGACCAAAGTAGGTCACCTCCAAATCCAGGTATAGAACTGTGGATTCACCTAATCCTCCGGGATAGCTCCTCATAAAACTTTAAACAAGCACAAAAGTTGAGACAACTCCTTCCCTGGAGCTCTACCAAGAGCATCAGGCTTATCCTTAGAGAGGACCTACAGGAAGCAATGGGCCTCCTCCACCTTCCTCCTAAAGAAGGGTCACGTTGCTCCGTATGACAAGATTTTCTGATGTTTCATTTGGTCTAAGCTGAAATATTTCAACAAACAAGACTCCATCATTTCTCTAGGAAGAAAAGTTTCACAACAAAGTTCAGTCTGTCAGGAAGTGCCCAACACGCAGCCTGGACATCCCGTATCCATTGAGTCCCCATCCCTGGAGGTCTTTAAAAGACGCGTAGACATGGTGCTTAGGGACAGGGTTTAGTGGTGGGATGGCAGGGTTAGGGTAATGGTTGGACTTGATGATCTTAAAGGGTTTTTCCAACCTAAACAATTTATGATCCCTCCCTGGAAGTGTTCCAGGCCGGGATGGATGAGGCTTTGAGCAACCTGGTCTAGTGGAAAATGTCCCTGCCCACGGCAGGGGGAAGGAATTAGATGATCTTTAAAGGTCCCTTCCAACCCAAACCAATCTATGGTCCTGCCAGGACCAATTTAAGGATTTTGGAGACTTGGAGTCCTAATTTGAGAGATGAGTTGTAGCTATCGCAACCACAGGCAGCAAGGCAGCTTTCAACCGCTGAAAGCCACAGCTCTAAAGATAGAGTTACGTACAGACAAGCTGCGGGGATTGTCCCGGATTTGACCAGCTTGTTGTTGGTTTTTTGGGTTTTTTTAATATTAAAGATGTGGAGGAGCAGCTTCTGTAAACAGGCAAGCAAAACAAAGACGCACCAGATCTACAACCAGCGGCACCGCGCTCCCGAGCGGCTCTGCCCTTGCGCCGGGCTGTTTGACAGCACACACCCAGGAGGTCTGATGTCAAAACTGATCGCACACGCGCAGCTCTTATTTTCCTATTTTTTTTCAGAAGCCAGGCATCCGGGAAAAGCAAGCATTTCCCATCTTTTTTTTTTTTTTTTTTTTAAATTATTATTATTTTAGATCTGAGATTCGACCTTATTATCTAAAGTGTCTGGAAACCCTAGAACTATCTTCTCTAACCCATCAGCTTTCTTAACCATCAGGTCTAGGCCCTATATTCCTGCTTCAAGATGATGCTGTCTTGCCACTCGTCGGGTTACAACCCACAGTCACAGGTCCAAACTGCCCAAAACAGGCTGGGAAGGAGGAGGCAGGAGGGATATACTTTTAAATCATAATATAAAGCTGTCCTTGCTACCCACACAACCTATATCATCCCACGGCTCTTGCATTTCCAGGTTCGTTAGCATATGTAAACATCTCTTCATTAATCTTCACAAAGCTGGTCAAGAGTACATCCAGCAGCGCTGTTAAGTTCAACAGCTGCCGCAGCTGGCTGGGACTAACCACAAATCTCACTTTGTGGTTGCAACCAGGGTAGAAAGTGGCTCCCGCCCCAAGAGGACAAGCAGCAGCAACAAAAATTCCCCAAATCAAAATAAAAAAACGGGCACCTACCAACCACACACTCGCCACCACGGGTATCGGGTAAATCCTTTACAAAATGCAATGTCGGTCAGGAGTTGGACAACCTTTAATAGCCCAGACTCAAGCGGTCTCCCTCTCCTTCTCCGACCCCTCCTGGCTCCCACCACCCCAACGCCAACACCCCGGCAACAAGTCCCACGGCACGCAACAGTGGGACCCGTCCACCAAAGGCACAGCCGGCACCCCATTTCACCACGTTTCTCCTCCTCACCCACCTTTTATTCGGCTGCAAGCTACAAAGCTCTGGGCTCTTGGCCAACTGGCTGCACCTCCTCTCTGTCGTTCCCTCAGAGCTGCAGGTTACGGGAGACTACGGTACTTCTGCTTCTCTTATTAGGATAGTTAATGACCTAATTTAAGCCATGTAGAGAATACCCAGGAATTACAGTCATGGGCTTCTCAAATGAAGATAACAATAAATCACAGGAATTCAGCTGCAAGCACTTCTCAGGCACCTTTATATCAGCAAAATTAATTTTACCAGGAGGACAGCAAGTTTGCTCCCTCCCCTCTTTTTAAGCCCCTGACGAATCTTGATGCCTTGCTAGCAGCCTCCTTTGAAAAGCTCCTTTGAACCCATCTCCAGCTCCTTTGGAAGAGAGCTACATGAAGACATCTGGCTCGCAGACAGGCTAGACCTTGGTTTTGTCTTGCTCTGCGGCACGAAGGATACAGCAAGCAGAGATTTCAGCAGGAAAAACCCCGTCAGCGGCTCCTTTAGCATCAGAGCAAAGACTTCCCTAGAAGTTGAGGGCCTCAACATACGACTTTCTTCCCAAAGGAAGAGCGCTGGGATTATCTCTCCCAAGGGTATTAGCATAACGCAAGTCGTTGGGATTAACATTAAAGAGTCATTTAGACTTGAAAGCCACCCCAGGTACTGGTGGAATGAGGGGTGCTGACCCTCATCAGTGGGTCAAAAACTCTGGTGCCGAGTTAGATTAATCCAAATTTTAGGCTGGGAAGATAGGCCCTGATCGGCTGAGCGTACGTACCATCTGAGACACGCAGAAGAGAAGTTACTGGTGGCTTGATGGGCAAGGATCTACACAACCCCATGGGAGATGTCTGTGCTTCCTTTTGGAGGAAGGGTAGTGCCGCGACACGTCTTGAGCCCTCCCTCTTGCACCCCTCCTAAGCAATGGGGAAGAAATACATAGCTTCTCCCTTCCAAAATAAAAAATAAAAATAGAGGCGTACGGCAGGGAACGATACTCAGGGACAGAGCTACAGGAGGCACTGATCGGCCAACGTAAGATCGCATCTTGCGAGCGTAAGCCGAGATCTCACATCCACAGACTTAATTCGCATCCGCGAGCACCGAGTACTCTCAGCCTCCCCTCCCCAAAGTCAGCAGCGAGACAGTTTGCAGCAGCCAGATGATGGAATCGCGAGGGTGTTGGTTCCCCCTAGCACCAAAGAAATCAGCTCTCAACGTCGCTGCAAATGAAGGCAACAGATTTTTTTTTTTTTCTTTTTTTTTTTTTTCTTCCCTAGCAAGGTGCAATCACGCTGTTTTTAACGATCATGTGGTATATTAACATTCAGCCGCAGCTACCGCCTGGGCAGACGCTTCACAGAGGAAGGAGATCAACCAACCATCCGCCGATGGCAGCGGCAACGGCACAGCCACCGACACCGGCCCGGTGGCACGAAGCACAGCATCACACCTTGCTTACAACCGGTCCAGATACACCCAAGCAGAATCACAGCCCTGTCCAAGCCACCTGCTGCTTGCAGGTGCCCAAAAGCTCACACCAAGCTTCCTAATTTTATTATTTTTCTTTAAAAAATTTTTTTTTTCCTCCCCCCTTTTAAGCCCACCCAGCTGCATGTGGCAGGTGAGGTTCTGGAGCACAGCAGCTGCGGGTTTATCTGTAGAGGTCACCCAAGGGTTGATTAAACTGCTATCGCCAAGGAAGGAGGGAGAAAAAAAAAAAAAATTCCCATCCTGCAGTTTTTGCAGCCGGAGAATGCAGGTCTGGGGAAGCAGCAGAGCAGCACGGAAAGGGGAAAAAATAATAATAAAAAAAACACCCCCACAATCACCCCCCCCCCCGCAAACCCCAACCAGCAGCTCGCCATCCAGCACACACGTGAAATAAATAAACCCCATTCCAGCACAAACACCACAACTCGGCCATTTCTCCCCACACCCCCCCGCTTCCAAGACCAGTGCAGCCCATCCCTGCATCCCCTCCCACACCACCCTGTCCCCCCACCCCACGCACCCCCCTTCGCCCTGCCACACCTTACACCTCCGTAAAAACGCCTCCCCCTGCTGCATCCCACGGGGTGGGATCCATCCCACCCATAACCCCCCCCCAGAGCATCCACAGGGAGCAGGATGGGGTTGGATCCAGCCCCTCCATAACCCCCCTATGGGGAGCCGGGTGGGATCCAGCCCCTCCAGAGCGAGCCGGGTGGGATCCACCCCCCCCCCCCATCTCCCTGCTGCAACCCCAGGGACCCGGTGGTGCACCCCCCCCCCGCCCAAAAGGGGGGGGGGGGGCGGAGTGGGGTTGGGCTTCACCCCCCCATCCCCCCGCGAGATCAGGGTGGGGTTGGATCCAAACCTCCACCGTGCAGGTAGGAGCAAACACCCCCTCTCCAAACCTGGGCCACCAAGGGGGTGATGGCGGGGGAGCAGGGCACCCCAAAGAGGCGGGGACACCCCGATAACCCCTATATAGATCCATATGGGGGGGGGACAGGGGAGAAGCCCCCCCCAGCGGTATTAAAAAGGGGCCCAGACCCCCCTCAGCGCCCCCCGGGGGGGCGCTGCGGGGGGTCTGGGCCGCTTAGGCGAGGGGGAGCAGCCCCCAACCGCCCCCCCCCCATAGGGCTCACCCCCCCCCCCCCCGCGGTACCGGTTCTCACCTCTCCGCCATGTTCCCGGCGGCCCCTACCGCTCGGCGGCGGCCCCGGCCCCGGCCCCGGTTCGGCCTCCCATGGTCCCGGCGACCGAACCGGCCGTTGCTGGATCCCGTTGATTTTTTTTATTTTTTTTTTTTTTTTAAATTATTATTATTTTTTTTCTTTTCTTTTACCTTTCTCTCTCTCTCTCTCTCTACCTCTCTACCCCCCCCCCCCCCCCCCCCCGGTTGAACCCCGCGGCCGCTCCGCCGCTGCCTGAGGCGCCGGCGCTCGCGCCGCGGCCCCGCCGCGTCCCGCCGTCACCAGCGACAACGGCGGCGCCAGCCAATGGGGAGAGGCGGAGGGGGCGGAGCCCACCGGGATAGGCCACGCCCCCTCCACCGCCTCCAGGCCGCGCCCCTGGGGGCGGGGGGAGCCGCGGGGGCTGATGGGAGCGGTAGTTCGGCGGCGCGCATGCGTGTGGGGGGCGCAGGGGTGGGGGGGCCGCGCTGCGCGCTGGCGACGCCCCCCCCCCGGGGACCTGAGCCCCATTGCACCCCCCTGCACCCCACAGCACCCCACAGCACCCGGGGGACCTGAGCCCCCCATGAACCCCCCAGCGCCCTCCCAGCACCCTGGGCACCTGAGCCCCCCCTAAACCCTACTGCAACCCCTGCACCCCCCAGCACCCGTGGGACATCAGCCCCCCATGAATCCCCCTGTACCCCACAGCACCCCACTGCACCTCCCTGCACCTGGGGACCTGAGCCCCCCATGAACCCCACTGCAACCTCAGCAACCCCCTGCGCCGCACTGCAAACCCCTGAACCCTGGGGACGTGAGCCCCCCATGAGCCCCACTGCACCCCACAGCACCCGGGGGACCTGAGCCCCCCCTAAACGCCACTGCAACCCCTGCACCCCACAGCACCCATGGGACCTCAGCCCTCCTGCACGTCCCAGCACCCCCAGCACCCATGGGACCTGAGCCCCCATGAACCCCACTGCAACCCCTGCACCCCCCTGCATCCCACTGCAACCCCTGCACCCCACAGCACCCGTGGGACCTGAGCCCCCCATGAACCCCACTGCACCCCACGGCACCCCCCAGCACCCATGGGACCTCAGCCCTCCTGCACCCCCCTGCACGCCCCAGCACCCCCCAGCACCCTGGGGACTTGAGCCCCCCATGAACCCCACTGCAACCCCTGCACCCCCGGGCATCCCACTGCACCCCAGGGACCTGAGCCCCCCCTACCCCCAGCACCCTGGGACCTCAGCCCTCCTGCACCCCACGCACCCTGGGACCTCCCCCCTGCACCTCCCAGCACCCCCCTGCACCCTGGGGACCTGAGCCCCCCATGAACCCCACTGCAACCCCTGCACCCCCCAGCACCCATGGGACCTCAGCCCCCCTACACCCCACAGTGCCCTGGGGACCCATGCCCCCCTGCACCCCCCTGCACCCCACAGCACCCCAGGGACCTCAGCCCCCCTGCATCCCCACACCGCCCTGACCTCCACCCATCCGTACGTACCCAGTCCCTCCTTGGTGTCACAGGGATGGATGGGGACCCCAGACCAGGGGGGGACCAGTCCCCCAGGGCCATGCCAGCACTGCCGGGACTCCCCAACTTGGGGGTCCCCAATACATTTCCCACATCGCTCTCCAG